>LD350094.1:6845-45373 GCA_001465055.1 Ptychodera flava | reverse complement strand
ACATTCAAACGCTTTTTTGGCAGGTATCGCAAGCTGGTAGATAAATACAATATCTCTCTTCGACAAATGATCACTGATGACATCGGTGACATTGGGCCTTAGTTAGTTACCACTACCTATCTGACTTACAGATTGATATATGGCGGGTGCCACATGTGGGGCAGGATGCGCTTACTATTTTCGAAACACCTGACATCACTTCTTGGTCTTTTGGCCAGAGGTCCATATATCTTTCTTTCATGAATTTGACTTTGTTTGTACCGTCTATTTACTGTCTGTTCTGTGCTGTTTTGTGTCTATGTTTACAACTATTGTCTTACAAATTTTGACCTAGTGTTATTGGATTATGGATTGGTATGATTGCGATTATTTTACTGGGATTGTAACTGTTAACCATCGAAAATGTCCTGATTATCTGAAGTATAAATATCTATATTCTGATAAACAACACTAAGTTCATTTTATGTCCGTGACAGCAATGACCAGTATTAGGGCGTTACTTATCCCTCTCATTGCGAAACATTGAAAAGGGACAACAAATTTTAGGTTTTACAATATCATCTATTAAAAATCTCACTTTCAGATCATTTGCCCCGAAAATGGTGCTCTGCATATCCAATATTACAATAATCCACTCATTGTTGAACTGAATGAAAGGCTACAATATACCAATAGCTACATCATATTATCTATGATGAGGTACATTGTCGATTGAACCACTATTATCTGCGCAATGTCAAAGTGAAAATAATTGAAAAAAAGCATGTAAATTCAGGTCACCCGAAAGAATGGCTCAGTTTGTCTTATGCGACCACAGAGACATGTAACTAACGTTTGAATGACGAAAAAAGTAGCCTCCACTTATAAATCAATACATTTTGCACATTAACTCTTGAAACCTAACGCTGACAATCAAGCTACCACGCCTTAATTGGCCATAAGTGATACACTTCACAAAACATCCTAGTGTAATGCTTTAGGAAGTGAATCCTTTGTCGGCTGATAATCAAGGCATCTCGTTGAAAGCGTCTATCAAAGCGTCATGGTTTTGCTTAAAAGTTTTGTGTATAAGTAATTTTTATTGAAAGAACTTACATATGATCCGTCATCATTCTACTTATGTGTAACAAGCCCTTATGTGTCATTATGTATCATATGTGATAAACAAACATCAATGAAATACAATTTAGCTATTTTAGTTTGTTTATTTATAACATCAGTAGAATTTAACACGATGGAACTAATTTTGGATAATTGGATCTTTATATGTTTCAATTTTCTCAAAAGTGTTAGGTACCCTATAGATAATGTTGCAATATAATTGCATATAACTCATAAAAACAAGGCAACCTAAGACGAAAAGCAGATGAGCTTACATTTGCAGGTTAAAACGACTTTACTTAACCATCCAATTATCCCAAATTAGTTCCAACTGTTTTATTTAAAAAAGAAAAAAATGAGCTGAATATTTATACTCTCTGCTTTGTGATTTTGGTAATGGACTACACGTAGTTTAAAAAATGACTTGTATAACTATTGGTTATAGAAATAATTAAGTATATTGTTGATTTGTTATTTTTATTATTACTACGGTTGTTGCAAGTGTAATTGTTGTTGCTTTTGTTGTTCTTCTTTTTTTCTTGTTATTGTTGCTGTTGCACTTGTTTGTGTTCAAACAATTACCGTTCAGTGGAGAAAGCTAATTTATGCTAGATTACACCATCAAATTCATCGTCGTCGCCATTGTCAACGTTTTCAAGCTGGTGCAAGGATTGTTCATCCTTTACTCTATCGTGCACGTCATGCATCGCTAGACCAGATGTTCCCGGAACTACAGATCCTGCAGTTCGATCGAGAGACATGGTTCATCATTGGCAACTTCATCATCATTTTTCTGACGCCCCCTCGCGATCAAAATGCCTTGATCATAGCAATCCTCTTCGTCGCTACTGTATGTACTAAACGATATTTCATCAGGATCGTCATCACAATTACCATAGAAGCGGGATCGGATTGATCTCAATACCTGATGACGCAAACAAAGAATTAGGAGATCAACGCGTCTATAAACGTTCCGGGCATTAATCAAATAGTATTTCTTTATGCACAACGCTGTTTTACACCACAAGAGCTTGTTGGGCCATGTTTAAGATGTCGCATTGTAGATGACAAGCAGTCTCTTCGCTAGTGCAATGATACCTCCTCGTTTATGCCAATGTCATCGTTAAGTCAGTTGTGTAATTTTAAACACGTTAAGCAATCCCTCTAAATCCAGCATCTAACCAGAAGTAAATGCATTTATAAACATTGATCATTGGCCAGAGCAAACGGTACTGTCACATTTAAAGCACAATTTTTGCTTGCATAATAATGTAATGACTGTCATCAAAGAGGAGATGGTACCAAGCTGTAAATGTAAAGCAGGTGAACCCTTTGGAGACGAAGCAAGTCAACTTGAACTTTTTTATTTGAAATATCAAACAAGGACGTGGACTCGAATGTCGTTTCTGATTTGTCATGGCATGATACTTTTATTTTAAACAAGGTGTATGAAAATATAATAAATATGGCATGAAATGCATTTCGTAATCCGCAATTAAAAAAAAAATTAGTACTGCGACTTAGCGCTGAGATGAATCGATACTTATAGGATCGCTTATGAAACACATAACTGGAACTATTTTCACACACCAAAACGTCTTTTTTGTACGACTGTGATAGGTATGGCATAACATGTGTATGTATAGACAATACTCACGACTTTGTTGGTCGCAAAGTATCCGAGATAGCAAACTGATCCCTGTGAATTGATGGAGAGTAATTAAGACCATCAGAATTATGATGTACTTAGACATTAATTAAAAAAAATACATCAGTTCTATGCTAACGTCGATGAAGAGAATCTCTGAAGATGCCACACTATATCAAGACAAGTGTTTTTACAGAGGCATGGAGATATGAACATTATTCGACTCAATACTCTAAGTCTAATCAAAATAGAAATATATCTCATGCTATTTAAATCAAGTCCTTTTACCAATCTGTAATCAATGATAGATAGATATAAATGATTGGTGCGGTTTCAAACGAAAGAGACGTTGCAATTTCTTGATTAGATCGACTGTTTATTGCTACCACTTGTTCGCTGTCATATCCTCACATAATAACTTTCATTTCTATAAGGGCGTTGGTTCGAGTTCGGCTGATGTGTTGGAAACGTTTTTACCTATGGTTTAGAATTTGGTCTGCATTTATTAAATTCAATGTCTCGCTTTTTCAATTCAAATGAAATTTAACGGATAAATTAGAATCTGTTAAGTTTTACTCGAATTTACTTTGTTCTTAGAAATATGAAATGAATAAAATGTGATAGGTATGTCGATATTTATTCCGGAAACTAAGATATTTATTCTGCAATTGTATATCCAAACTTAAGAAAATAGTAAACGCTCTTATGTGTTACTATCATAAATAAATTACACAGAAGATTCATCACATTCCATTTCAAAACCCCGTACAACTACTTTTGTCTCGGAATCTTTAAATTTTAAAGCAACATCAACTGACATGACGGTAAAGACACATACAAAAATATTCAAAGCGATTTATTCACAAGAACATCTCATCGACAGCAGAAACTGCTGTTAAGTCTGTTATCAATGTAAACGGTAAACTGAGTGCAAGTCTAAAATAGCTCTCGTTTCAGATACTTTCAATTTAAATTTGGAAAATATGAAAGTACTTACTGTTACAAAGCAAGCCATAGCAAAAGTATATCCACTGTAAATATTCCCAGTTATATCTATTAATCCAAGTATCCAAGTTACAGAATATGTTACAACGAGAAGGCAAATACGACAGAATTCGTCCCTGTGAAAACAAAATATGAACATTTCATGTAAGCGTTGTGCTACAAAGCCGACAAGAAGCAAACACTCGTTTTATACATTTTTGTACAATGTCGATATTCGTTGTCGCGCATTAACTAAACAGCCAATAATAACTATTGAGGCATTTTACACACCTTAAAATGTACCACTGTCCAGAACCATAGGTGAACACCAGGAAGTCAAACTTGAAGTACATATAAGTGATCATGATCCAACTCGCCTGTTGACAGACAATAATTTACAAATGATAACGTTGCAAAATGAACGCTCTTTAGCAAGATTCAACATTAAACCAAATTCAAATAACTTGAAGCAAAACAAAAATTCTCTTTTCACGGGGAACAGAAATTGTACAGCATCGTTGTGTTTAAATTATTTTCTTCAAGACGGCTTATTTGCCATAACCGACTACAATGATTTATTTTCCTGTTTTCTGACTGACAACTTAACAAAATGCAAAGTACCTTGCTGCTCATATTATTTTTGGGACGCCTGTGTGAATGAATTGCAAGGAATGAATATATCAATAGATAAATAAATAAATAGATAAATAAATAAAAAGACAAATGTATAAAAAAGACAAATAAATAAAAAATACGCTAATGATACGGTGTCACTCACATTTGATTGGAATTGGTACACACTAGTACGGTAGTATGGATACCAAAGATCAACAATGAGCTATCTGTTCAATGCAGCGAAATTCTACATTGATGTTACGACTTCTATGATGTTATGATTTCTGCACAGTACAATCGGAAAGACGAGAATGACAAAAGCAAGTAAGATCTGCAACTCGGGTACTGGAGGTCAACTTTAGAAACTTGCATATCAACTTTAGCTGTATAGAAATTGGACAAGCAGATCCTATGTACATTAACAACTGTCAATAGAAAGCAATCAGCCATAGAAGGCTCGACAAAAAGTAAAGGTGGGAGAGTGGGAAAAATAATGTACAAAGGATCAGGTAAAAAAAATAATGCTACATCATCAATCTCCTACACCTTCTCCCCTCCAATATCAAATTTCCCAATCCTTGGTATTAATCAACGTATTTACATAGAGCTACAATGGCCAGATGGCAGAAAATATAAAGTAGATGAATTATTTACAACCTTGGGGATTTTTAAAATGCTATCAGTTCTGTCATTTGAATGTAAAAAGCACTTAAGTTAGTTACAGATTGTAAAATGCCTTCCACTGTTGGGGTGATTATGACATCTGAAATTATGCTGGATCCAAATTTCTTATCAGTTCTTGTGTCTTTTACATGAAAAAGTTGTAAACATTGGTCTGCAATGAAAAATTGAACCTCAGCTTTGTTTTCTGGATCAAATTTCACTACAAATTGACACCAAATAGGACAAAATTATGTTAACAGCCTTATCCACTGTCCCACAACATATCCTGGGTTGGTATAGGTCATTTAAGGTCACATAATGAGAACATTACCTTTATTATACAGATTGGCGAGTTTTCCTTGAGCAGAGGATTTATCTAACTAATCCCTTCGGGACTTTTACACCACATTACAAAGGTATCAGACAAGTGTTTTTTGAGAACAAATTTTCTTGACGTTAAATGATAAAATTGTCTTAAAAATACGTTTTCTTGAACGAAAATGACAAAACTGTCGTAAAAATACAAATTTGCATATTTCAGGACAATTCCACATATCCAACTATTGTCATCCCTGGGCATCTGTATGCCAAATATAAAAGCTGTCTTTCAAGTAGTTTTAAAGACAAACTAGTTTGTACCAGTTTTTGACCAAAAATAACAAAAATTGCCCCAAACGGTAATTTTGCCAATTTTGTCGTAATTTCAAAAAAAACAGAAGAGTAACACCATTGTAAATATCCAACCTTAATTTGAGTGCAATTGGACCGGCGGTTTCGGAGAAGAAGAATTTTTACTTAAAATGAGGGAAAAGAGCAAAAAAATCAGCAAAAATACAAAATTCAAGATATCTTCACTATGTGTATAAAATTGTATAAGGTCCACCTATGGTACTTGCAAAATAATTTTCAGAGCAATCAAAACAGCAGTTCTTGAGTTATTTAGTTTTTACCGTTTTCACATTTCATATGCTCGTTTGCATAATTTGGGCAATGCAAACTTCATTTGAACAAAATCCCATCTGTAGCCCAGGATGCATCATCAAACTAACTACCAAGCTAAAACGTGCAGCGGTTGGCGTGATTTTGATGTTGACGGACATACTGTACGTACGCACACACATACTTACACACATAAATACGGACGCCACCGACTTCAGCTTATACGATAACCTCACATTGGTATACCAAATGTGAGCTAAAATGAGAAATCAATAAATACTATACCAATATCAGTAATGCTGTAAAGGCAACTGTACTACTGTAAATTTCGACCTTGTGTGGCACCCGACACCTGCAAAATAAAAACGACTTGACAATAAGTAAATATACACTTGAAGCGTTATAAAAGCAAAGCCCCTGTATTAGTTGACATTTATATAAGTGTGCATAATGGCGGCCTACAATTTTCACACACTTATAGAAAGGTTATGAATGAATTGCACTGTGTGGATAACGATTTGTATTAGCGCCCACACTCCATTGATGGTGAAAGTCGATGAGTGACTTGGATATTATGAATGCCAGTCTTATCTATGCTTTAACTTTGCAAAGTTTTGTGACGGGGTATTTGAAAACGACTTAAAAATAAAGCCGGTGACAGATATTCAACGGCGATTCGTCACTATAATAACAAAGATTACTTTGGTAAAAAGCCTACTCAGGGTGACATATTATAAATTTATATATAGCTTACGTATGTTCAACGCCATAACTGCCTGGCCAGAGCAATGTACAGGTTAACACAAGTAGTAGAGGAATTACCCATCCAAGAATGATATAGCAAACCCTGGCGGAAAAAAAATGTCATAGATTACGTAATCATTACGTCCTAACAAAACATCTACATGAATTAATACTATTTCTAATGGTTGACATCTAGACTCATAACCCGAAAAACTTACACGTAATCATCGAATTACCAAGTCTACAGCAAATTTGAATTCACCTGGTAATTGGCAAGCTACTTTGATGAGTAGATAGTGATATAGATTTTAATTACAATCAATTACAGACACGTGGATGTTTAAGGGGAATATTGCCATTAAATTTAGCTGGGTACAAATAATTGAGTAAAGAGTTTGTTGTCAGATACTACAAGGGTTTCTCGGCGAATAAACAAAGTAACGATATGGGGGATAATACCGTACGGCATGCCTCTAAATTAAAGTAGTTTTCAAGCTTGTGGTAGTATTTAGTGCTTCTTGGATTTCAAAAGAAATCCCAAATTTCTTGTTCTTATCGATTTCATAAACTGAATGTGTTGTGAATAAGTGGTTTCTTTGAATAGTTAAAAATAAGACAAGAATAGGTTGCAAAGCTACCTTTGCTCAACGCTGCAGTGATTTATTGTATCCTTGACATTATGATTATTCGCACTCGACTCTATGTAGTAACAAGCAGCCACAATTAAACACTATGTCGCATTTCGTTACCGGCAAGAGTATACCTACGTGCATGTTGGGGTATGATACACAAAGTTTATCTGTTTACAAATAACTTTATTATCAAACTTAAAGTGACTTCCTAATTACCAAATTTTTTCACGCTTTTGCTCGCAATATAGCTTGGTAATTTGCTGATTAGGTGTCCAATATCCGAACATCTTGTCACTATTATAAATTTTATCAAGATTACGCCAAAATACGTATCAAGATGTATCCGAATAGTGCTAATTTATTGGATATTAAGCGACAATACATTGCTGCACAATAGCTCTTCGCATAAATAGTTTCATATGCTAGAAACATAGCTGTGTCTCATATCGTTGTGCCTGTTATAGCCTGTCATCATGATTTTCATATTGTTCAGGATTGTTTTCATGAGCATGGCATGAGTGATAGTCACCTTGCGTAAATATTCTTGTGTTGGCAAAACCGCAGCTTGAGAAAATGTTGCAGACAAAAGTTGAAAACCCAGGCAATGCTACTAGCAAGCGCGTAGTGATATGCTATAGCTGACGCTGCACAGTTTCCCTGAAATAAATGATAGTATTAATTATGGAATTATTTAAATCATAGGAATTATAAGGGAGGGAGCGAGTTCAGTAGTCACAGAAGGTATCTAAAAGAAATAGGGTGTGTGCCTTTCAAACATGGTCATAGTGATGAGATCGCATCGGTTCTATTAATTCACAGCTATTGTCGTGATAGCCCCTAGTCAGTAGGTAGGTGGTTTACTTATACTAGACTTATGACGGGAGTATTTTAAGTCGTTTAAATGTAACACAACATGTCTCACTTTCCTGTCTCAAAACTTTCATGGAGTTTTGATGGAAGCTATGGTTTGCCAGGTGATGTCTTTGTCCTTGCACTGGCAATTCTTACTCCCCCACAACGACTATAAAAACAGTGCTA
Source organism: Ptychodera flava (assembly GCA_001465055.1). NCBI lineage: Eukaryota > Metazoa > Hemichordata > Enteropneusta > Ptychoderidae > Ptychodera > Ptychodera flava. The sequence goes on along the minus strand of LD350094.1, from coordinate 37,009 downwards.
TAGGAAATGGATTGTCCATTACCGTGTCTCTGTCCATATTCATCGCTACGACCACTGTGACAAAATATATCGATAATGACAAGGTAAGACTTGCACACACAAAGTAGTGATCCGTCGTAATCCTACGGATAACCAGAAAAGTATTAAATTAACGGAACAAGGTGAACAAAATGAAAACGTTGCGGAAGTCCTTTTTCATATACTTATATATAAATAGACAAATAATAACATTTCGCATTTTGTTTCTACCCCTAGTGACTGATAATTAAAAGAAAACTAAAAAAATGATAAAATATGAACCGAAAATCACAAAAGCAAAAGAAACAAAATAGGTAAGTTTTGCTAGTATCGGCTTATCTCCAGTGTCTACTCCTGAATAGAGAGATCCATTTTAAGAAAGAGGAAACGTCCATTTGCCTGGTGTCACAGATTCGTCTTTCCATTTTGTGGCTGGTGAGAAGTTTTCTACAAAACATCTGGCTTTAATTGTTATAATATTATTTTTTGAGAAAAGCTTAAAAGACAACGGGTAATCAAGTTTTGAGAGATGAATGTACCTATGAATAACTGACAGATATTGAGAGACCTTGGGTGAAGGCTGAATTCTTATGTGGCTGAATCTGTTAGATGCCATCCCTCTAAGTATCACCATAGGTAATACACATTTCAAAGTGTGGTGTCGTGACTTTGAAAGGCAAAAAAATATACGTTAAGATTGACACTGCCAATTTTTCTGTAAAATGGTGCGTTAAAGTTAGCTCATTGTAGAACAAATATAAACATATGGAGAAAATGGCATGCTGCACGAGTGAATTGTAGTTGCCAATCACATAAACTCATTAAACACACTAACAAAATAAGCTGTACCTCAACAGTATCATAAGGGAAGGAATCAAACACAATGAAGTGTGATGAGAAATAACAGTTGTCCGTTTCCATTTATACCGTATGAATTAAAGTACATTTTGAGTCAAGAAAAGTTTCGATACATGTTGACGGCAACATGAATGCTATTCTTTCTGTATGTCCGTACAATAAAAGGGAAAATAGGCAAACAAAAGCATTACCTTCTTAGGCACAGCATCACGTAGGTAAACGCTGTTAAGAACGCTGCCAGACTGTTTGCTATCACAATAATTGAGCTTAAAGCGTACTCTGGAAATGGCTATCATCGAGAAAGAAAAAGTGGAGTGGTATTATAAACTTGAAGCAACACAGAATTGTCAATTGATAAAGTTGTGCCAAATCGGCAGTATTGATGTAACTTGCATTCAATACCTGATCATGTTAGATATACTGTAAGCAATTTTATATTATCACCTGAATACATGGGTTTATATGCCCGAGAGCAGTTGACAACTTACCCGACGCCAGGAGGCCAAATTATCTCCTGCTGCTAGGGAACATAAACCCATGTATTCAGGCAATATTATTTTTATTTCATGCCTCTTCACAGTTAATGCTATATGACATTTAGTTACATGCAGAGCATTTTTAAACAATTTTACCATCATCGACCAACATAAAACAGATTTTAACGAAAATCAAAATATAAGTGCGCGCATGGATAGTTACATCTAGCGTTCAGCGTCGTCTTTCACGTCGAAAATGTCGAAGGGCTTCACTGGACCGGATAACCATAGAAACCGGTCAGCACATCGTTCAACGCCCGCTAATTCCCCGGATATCCCTTTTCAAATCAATGCACTGCTGTGCATTCACATCGAGGCATGTATTAATGATCCTGGCATACGAAGCAAATAAGAATTACGAAGAACAAATCTTACCGTTGGTATTTTCCCCATAGTTGTTATTATCGCTACACTACCTTCACTATCACATTGACATTCTGTTAAATCACTTGTTGCATTGTGGTCCACCTTTACACAGTTGCCATAGTTCCATACACTATATTTGGTATCAAATAAAACGACCGACCATGTAATTCAATTATTAAATGTTTCTTAAATGATGATATTTTTGAATGACACATATTAAACACATTTGTGACAAAAATATACAATTACAAAACCAGATTACAAAAAATCTTCCTTAAATTTTCTACGTTTATTTTTCGACCAAGAAAGACTACACACAACAGTGCACTCTGTTAATACATTTTATCTCTACTATCGGCTGAACATTATTCAGATCTAAATAGATAACAACTTACGCTGCTGGGTTTCCGTAGATCATGGAAATACATTTAGCATTGTAGCCATCCTATAATGAAAAATAACATGTTGAGTGCGATCTATGTTTTAGAATGTAAAAGCGTACTACAAGTATTTCTTAGATGAAGGCCAGTTTAGCGCAATTGTCAAATACTTGCTTCCTCAATGATACCATTTAACATTAGGCAAAGATAAGACTAAAGGTTTGCAGCGGACCCATACAACACCATACAGAATGACTCAGTAACTTAAGCAGCCGGATAAAATCATGTCTATTGCAACATTTTCAGGGCTACACATTTTATTTTAATCATGGCCAAAAAGCACTGAAAATGATAGAATTCTTCTTCGGTAAAAATTTTAGTACGCAACTCCGCTGAGTCAACGCATTTTTATGATAGCTAATGGACAGAAATGTCCTGGTTGTTCCTTTTGACCATGCCGACTTTCTTAAATATTGATAAAACATAATAGCCTTTTGCTCCGGCATTATCAATGTTACCGTCATAGGCAAACTCTCTGTGGCGGGCAACATTTTGTCATCTTGCCTATACTAGAGTATTCTATCTTTACCATGCTTAGGGCATGCAGGCGACGGGGTAATATCAGCCCATGTGACAGAGCTGTATTACCTAAGTAACAATCTGTCATATTTGTTCTATATAACGTGATTAAGGCTCGTCCAATCACAAGACTGGATAATACTTGTGTAATTAGTCCCTACGGACACCGTCCGGGGGGACTTATAAGTTTGGTCATGTCCGTCCGTCCGCCCGTTCACGCAGATATCTCTGAAACGCCTGGAGCGATTTCATTCAAACGTAGTTCAAAGATTATTACATGTGCCATACATATACACGTCGATTTGGTTTGTGATCCGACCAAATATGGCCGTGTGGCGGTCATTTTGTTTCCTGTATTTGATGTCTGTGCGTATGTTCACGCAAATTTCTCAGTGATGCTAGGAGCGATTCCATTTAAACTTGGAACATAGATTACTCCATATGTTATACATATGCACATTGATTTTTGTTTTGATCCGTTCTAAAATGACTGAGTGGTGGTCATTCTGTTTCCTATATTTGACGACTGTGCGTTCTTTCACGTAAATTTCTCAGCGATGCCGGGCGCGATGGCATTGAAAGTTAGTACATATAATAATCCCTATGTCAAATATATGCACGCTGATTTTTGTAATGTTTTGATCAAAAATGGCTGTGTGACGGCCGTTTATTTTCCTGTATTTGACATCCATCCACAGGGGTGCCAGGAATGATCCACAGGGGTTCCAGGATGGTATTAATATTAATGCTATGTCCATGCATAGGGGCTCATGAATGCAGATATCTGAGATATGCCTATGCGAATTAGCCCCCATTGACACTGTCCGGGGGACTTACAGGTTTGGTCATGTCCGTGCGTCCGTCCGTTCACGCAGATATCTCAGAGACGCCTGGAGCGATTTTGTTCAAACTTGGTACAAGGATTATCACCTATGCCATACAAATGCACGTCGATTTGTTTTACCATCAGATCCAATATTGCAGTCTGGCGGCCATTTTGTTTCCTTAATTTGATGCCAGTGCGTATTTCACGCAAATTTCTCAGTGATGCTAACAGCGATTCAATTCAAACTTGATACATAGATTACTCAATATGTTATACATATGCACATTGATTTTGATCCTGTTTAAAATGGCTGTGTGGCGGCCATTTTGTTTTTTTATATTTGATGACAGTGCGTTCGTTCACGTAAATTTCTCAGCGATGCCGGGCGCGATTGCATTGGAAATTGGTACATATATTGATATTTATCATATTTATATGCACGCCGATTTTTGTAACGATTCGATTAAAAATGGCTGTGTTAGGGCCGTTTTCTTTCTTGTATTTGATATCCATCCACAGGGTCCCCAGGTATGATCCACAGGGGTTCAAGGATAAAATTAATATTAATGCTGTGTCCATGCATATTAGGGAATCATGACTGCAGATATCTGAGATATGCCTGTGCCAATTCTTTTTAAACTAGGTACAAGGATACTACACTGTGGCATACATATGCAGATCTATTTATATTTGTTTGGCATGCATAATTAGTGCTAATTTGCATAATTCTGGATTACAGCGCTGTTTTTGGTACAACTGTCACTGGGCAAATTGCTTGATATACAACAATATATACACATATACTGATTCTGCACATGTGTCAAATACGTTCAGTATACAGTATGTATGCTAATAAAATGCGAAAATACAGTGTACACTTAGTGTGAAAAGATCTGCATTACGTATACTCATGATCTGCATAGAAATACGCTACGCATATCAACGTATTGGAATGTTCCATATACAAAGACATACTCTGCATATGCAATTAGTATTCTGTTCCATATACATCAATATACGTAAATATGCTAAGCGCATATCAAGCATTTTGTCTATTGTGTGCCAAATTATATGAAACTCTGTGCAGATGATTTCACACAGAGTTCTAATGTCAGTCAATGACATTTGTCAGTATTGCATCAATTAATTGCTAATTTGCATATTTGATGAATTTTTGCAATTAGGGTGATGTCTAGAATATACTGCAACAGATTTAATGAAACAAATGATACAAATCTTTAGCACATAGCCCTACACTAGTGTACAAAGACACTTAGCAGTATCATGTTAATTAATTGCTAATTTGCATATTTCGCTCGTTTTCCTAATTAATGGGCTCTCTCCAGAAATACTGTTTTAAAATTTATGAAAAGTGGTGCAGAATGCAGATGTTGATCTGTCAGCATTATAATACTATGTGAACACATTAAACAGAATCATGTCAATTAATTGCTAATTTACATATTTAATGAACTTTCATAAATATTGTCATATGCCTAATAATGGTGCATCAAATTTAATGAACGTGGTACAGATTTTTTCCTTCCACTAGTCAAATGGCGTGCAGAGATATGTAGTAATTTCCTGTCAATTAATTGCTTACTTGCATACTTAATGAATTTTGGTAATTAGGCAGATATGTCAAGAAATAGTTCAACAAATTTCATTAAACTTGGTACAGATGTTGAAATCAAATTGCTTTAACAGTGAAAAGACATTAATTAGTGTCAAGTTTATCAATTTGTAATTGCATATGTAATGAACTTTCCTAAATAGAGTGATATATCCACAAATACTGCGTTAAATTTGATGAAATTTGGTACAGATTTTGATCTCATAGTGTTGTAAATACAAATCAATGACACTTAGTGGTATCATACATATATATTAATTAATTGGTAGTTAGCATTTACATAACGGATTTTTGTTTTTAGGGTGAATGTCCAAAGTACTGCATCAAACTTTATGAAATATGGTACCGGTGATAATCTGTCAGTGTTAGGATAGGATGCAAAAATGTTTGGCAGCATCCTGTCGATTAACTACTAATTGATTCATTTTAATGACCTTTTGTAATTAGTATGGCTTACAGTAGTCCTCTCAGAGGACTTGTAGTTAATCCTTTTCCTGCCAGACGGTATCAATTCCCCATCAGCTAAGTCAGTAAAAAGCGGGTTTTGAGCCAAAACACGACGTATTCTAACCCACTTGGCTTGGTCTGTTACAGCATCTTTAGTCCAAAAGAATTAACGAAACAGTATTTTTGTTTTCAACACCCTTCAAATGTATAGTATTATGTTAAAATACACTATATGGAATATGTTGTGTTTTATTAATTTTAAAAATCTTGACCTGGTGGTGAAATATGGACTTGGCAGGTTAAGAGTTAAAGTTCCCATTAACAAGTGGGGACTGTGTCATTGTCAATGACTTGTTATGAATATGTAAGTTAAAATCGTTCCTATAGTTCACATCAGCTGTCAGCAGATATCGAAGATATTAACGCAAGTCGCTTCCAATAACTGGATTGAAAGTGTACAATACGAGACATACTTAAGGAGTAGTATATGCCAGTGTTTACCTCTTTGTGGTACAACATAAAGGTCAGAGGTTCTTGAAGCTTCTTTCCATGTTTGGTTTCTTCACTTTTGTAGATACTGACTGAAATCACAGGACTGTTAACTCTCTCAACTTTCTTCGTCGCAGTTATTGTACGCACCCACTGTCTGTTTGTTCTTGACAGAAGAGATATAAGTGATTGTAAAAGAATACGTTTTTGACTCCAATGTTTATAACATGACGTAATATTTTTCCGTGATCTTCAGTTTGAGACTTCCTGCCATCGCGCTTATCAATGACGGACTACTTGCACGAAGACTTACATCAGTACCAAATGTAACTTTGTTAAAATGTTCTAACTGATGAAGTTTGAATGAAGGTACAATCGATGTCTATTGAAAATGAAACTGTAGAGCTAATGCATTTTCGACAAAACCTAACACTGATAACTCACCCTTGTTTGACTCCAGGTGGAAGGATGTTAGCTGGGTTCTTGTAGGCAAAAACGATAACTGTGCTTTTATCTGCTTGAAATTGTAAAATAAACGTATTAGTAATACTTCCTTGCAGTAAAAAATGCACCATTGTGCAATCGGATTCTCTAGAACATTCCCTTGTAACAGCAGAGGATTTCCTTCCCTCGATTGAAAGGGCAATGACCGCATAGAATATAAGTTTCACATCCATCCATTTATGCATAGATGTAAATGTGTAATATCTGATAACTCAGATATGACATACCTGAATTTCGATGAACGATATTCTCTTTCGGTATGACGACTGTACTCCCTCTTTCATCTACCTCGTACCAAACACTTTTCTGTGATCTCTTATTTCTTGCAGACTTTACCTTGCTCGGAAACTCCATGTCACTTGTTTGGGACTGGACTTGGCTCGCTTCAAAGCCTTTTGAAACAAAAAGGAAACTCGTGTGTGAACTCTTCTTCTCTTACCAGATAGCTTGTGTTACCATAAACTCAATAAAACTTTGCATGTATTTGTATCATTTTCAATTCAAAATTACAGGAGACGTCAATCTATTATTTGACATTTCGAGAAGGGGTTACTGGATAGTGATAGTTAGATTTTAATGAAGATAATCTTGAAAATCATGGTCAAAATGGAATTCCACAAAATTAAGCAGTATTGTACCAAATCTATGAAATCTTTTAATACCTATATTTTTGCTGTTTAGCCTGATATCCTTGTTGACCTGACCGACGTAACGTTGTACGGTCTCGGCGAATCTATCAAGCTTGTCAAACAAAGCTATTGCACCCAAATGGACGCCCCTGGTCTGAAAAAAGTAACAAAACATTTCAGTTCTTGAACTTACTAACCACAAGATGAAAGTGGTTTTAACAAGGAAGATTAATAGATAGTATGGCTAACAGTCACTAATTTCGATCTTTTACCACAAGCAAATTTGATCATAATTGAATTTTTTTTTTACTACACGGTTTTGTTCATACATCATATTGTTTGCTTAGATATGTGCTGGCCAATACCCGAAAAAAAACACTTGGGAATGTGTAATGTCACAATTCCCCTTTCCTGCTTTGACTCGCTCTGGTCGAGGAAAATGTTGTAAGTGAGATATCAAAACATGCACAGCTAGGTAAGGACAAAATATTTATGCCCAGCCCCTTCATAACATGTTAACAAATAAAGAGATTACCTACTTCATGAATCTGGATCCAACTTGGTTCTGTGTCGGCATCTAACAATCGACTAACAAGGTCTACAATCGACTGAAAATGGAGCAATATCATAATATTTTTAACAATTAGAAATGAAGTATTCCTAACATAGTACATTATAGTCATACCTACAGCCTAAACGTGAAACGAGTGCGAAAGGTACAACAATTTTTTGCTTAGTTTGACCAAAAAAATAACAGAAGTGCTTCCCTGACGTCTATTATAATTGAATATAAGCATAATATTTTTATGGACAGAAAAATGCGCCACCGAAACAGTACTTGTTTATGCCCCTAAATTTGTCTATTGCTTTATCAAACTTATACTCGTTATGACCAATCTTGAAACTAATGTTACAACAGTAGTAACTAGAGTTTTTACTGGCATGTCGCCGTAAAAACCGAAAATTGTGATATCGCCCGTGAGTTAAAGAAGAGTATAATGACACTTATAATCGACTTTACTATGGGTGAATTTTAGGTGAGACGTTTCTTTAAATCCAAACTTTGTATGGTGACCCCGTATATTTATTCTTTATTTATACAGAAATTAGGAAAATGTAAGCAAATTTTTAATTCAAGGAAAGACTTAACAAAGACCTTGAGACACCTTTTACCCTGAATACTGAATGGTGTCAGAACTGACGTTTCGATGTCAATCAATGGTAAAAGCAAATCCACAACTTGATGTGAAGGACGAAATATTTACATTGTTTTGACAGATAAATTACTGAATTAGTTTAATCGTCTTGATCCATAAATTACATAATCCTCAGAGGGATTAAATAGTTTAAATGTCAATGCATGCATTACCTGTAGATAAACCATTTTATCATCGTCATGACCTGGTGGCAAAAGCGGGTCATTATATGTTATATCATATATCAGGTAGCCAGCCAACAACACGTCACCCGCATATGCCGTGTCTATGGACAGAGTGATGTAGGTGAGCAATCGTGATGTAGTTGATGCTATGCTAAAGTCAGTTACCTGAAATATTTAATTGATACCCTGATTACACTTTGCTGTATTGGATCGGGCAGTGACGTTACTAATTGGGTAAGAAAGATAGCCTATTTTAAAATGCATCCCCTGCATGCGAAAGACGGGATTGTCCCGATCCTAAAAGTAACACACAAAATATAATAACCAATAATCGTCCTTCCAAAAATGGTGTTATAGAAGTGCACCAGAGGGTTAAAGTGAAGCCATGCAAATGATTTCTACGTTTGATATTTCCTCATCTAATTTCCGTGCTTATTATTATTGCCTGCTGTTGCACTCTAAACACGAACGCAGAAACATAACACTGTTTCACATGTTGCACAAGAAAATAGTGCAAGTGATTGATCTGAACTTCGTTTTTAATTTAACGTTAATCCGCGATTCGATACAGTATTTTTTCCATGTCTACGTGGCTTTCATGACCTTGTCATGTGACTGTTCATACCACTGTTCAGTGACATTGCTCATAAGAGTTGTTGCAAATACTCTACCTTTTCCGGTAGCACAGCGCAGCCAGCGGTGAAAATTAATTGGGGCAGCGACCAAATCAGTATTTGTTTGACCTGACATCGTTGTAAGATTGTTGTAGTTTGTACAATTTGAACTCTCTGATGTTCAGTTCGTACGTAAAACGCACACGCAATTTTATGATAGCATAATGCAGGTGTAAGTTCACACTTTCACATACACTGATTTGAAAAACATTTGCTTTACAGACGACAATGCATCAAATAATATATACTAATGGGAAAGCTGGACTGTTTTTATTGGTTAAGCACACCAATTAAGTGAAAAGGTGCCAGCGTCTACCTGCTATTAATTAGCAAAAAACATTTCTCAGTCAGAAGTATTGGATGTCCATGATATCTCGATTTAATATAACGATCGGCACTGCACAAAAGTAATTACCGTTCATCAAACACGGTATTTCGAAATGAGAAGATCAGAGTTGAGAGAGAAAAACCAACATATTAATTTGTATTATCAGATTGTATGATTTATGGTGTGTGTTTAAAGTACATTTGATAAAAATTAATCCTTCGTGACGGAGAAGTTCACGGTTGTATTTAGTTACACTTGAATTCAGTGTGTTAATATGAATTTACCCGGCAGATGTTCACGGATTGAAAACGTACTCTCCCTTCTCTTTAGAATGTCTTGTTGGAAACGAATACTCCTGAACTATGTCATTTTGTCATACACACTGTTGCTGCATATTCTACATTAATATAAAGTATTGACATCTTGACAAACTGGACTGCCACTGACCTGTTCAGTCATATTCATAAGGTCTTCCGATTTGCATTCAGTAGTATAGGGGTCCCACCATTCACCTCGTACGTCACAAAATCGCAACATTTTTCCTGTATGGGAAAGGAAATGTGAATATGAAATAACTTTCAGTCAGAGAGAGAGAGAGAGAGAGAGAGAGAGAGAGTGTGTGTGTGTGTGTGTGTGTGTGTGTGTGTGTGTATGTGTGTGCGCGCGCGCGCGAGCCGCCAATTCATTTATTGCGTATGACATTATGTGCCGCTGGTATAGGCAACATGTAAACGAAATGTGTTCCTTAGCTGAGAAAGTTCCACTCTCTAATTGTGAAACCGTGTTGTCATTCTTAGGAGTGACATTCTGATTCTCACCAATACATAGTCTGAAATGTTTGGCAGCCTGCCAGCTTATTAAATTGAATTGAAATACTGCCTGGTCAGTGTTGAGGCTCAAGACAGAGTCTCCAACAGTGCAGTGGGAATGTAAAGTCAAATCGATGCTGCCAAAGAGGCTGACAAAAAGTTCTCGTCATATATGTAAGTATAGAACCAGACTTCCTATCACCTGCTCGAAGTTAGAATGTCGGCAGGGTCTCAACATTGGCGAGAAATTTGAATTTTCTCATCCCAGTCATACATTTTTCCATGGATGGAAATGGCTTAAGATCCTTTGGGAAATGTAGATACGCGGGTTTTTAAATATTGTTGGAGATTATGGAGAAGTATGAGAAACTTAATGGGAATTACCTATGTATCCATTCGGGCAATTTACCCAGTGTGAGCTGCAGTTTGCTGGTATAGATTCCCAGTGTGTATTTGTGAGTGGGTCACGTTCAGCAGGGCACCAATTGGAAGTCTGGAGCACTATGAAAATTTCACGAAAAACAAAAGGTTCAACCTCCAGTTTGCATAGGTCAGATTTAGGTATTTGATGACATTTATCCTCGATTGATTTTATGATGCTGGACACTATAATCCGCGTCAAGTGAATATTTTGAGCTCGTACAGAAAGAATAATTATTTAGGCACTTTCAATTTAGGATAACCATTACAAAACTACACCTAATAACAATTTTGCAGTCTGAAAAATCAATCTGCTTGATCTATGCACATCTGAACTTGAATGATTTCGTATAATATTTTCTTCACTAATGACACGTCAAGTGAACTTACCGTCAATATTGCATTGTTTTCCAAACAAAAACAAAGGTACACATAATTTGTTTTCCAAGAAAACAAATCCTTTTTGACAGACACATCTGTAGCTTCCAATCTCGTCTATACATTCTTGATTTGATGTTAGCGGAGAACAAACGTTTTTGTCCTCATCACATTCATTTACATCTGAAAAAGGTGTCAGAAAAACGTACACATTGAACTTTTTTACAACAACAGAATTATTGTTAGTTGTTCATATTACAGTGATGTCAATTGCTGAAAATATAACATGGCAACAGCGACGTACAGGGCTTAGATGTCGCCGATGGTTTTGGTCACCACAGTATTTGCTATGTTGCGAAAGTAAACTTTTGACTGTTACAAGCTTTTTGTTTAGCCTAATGTTAATAATGTAAGCAATTGTATCACTCACTGGAGTATCGCGGAAAATCATTGGACCAGACTCCATCATTGCATGTCACGAGGGGGTCGCTGGCACTTGACCGGAAACCAGGACGACCTACTGTTATCAGTGAACTCTTGGAGGCAATACCAATGATACGATTGCCGATTCGTTTCTTACAAGCTATTGAAAAGCATATAAATAGACATTACTTTAAATATTAAACATATTTTAAAATTCTTTGCAAGGCTTAAAATAATCACCTCATACCACCTTCAATTTATTTACTAATAGGTGTATTCGACCTAAAATTTATTCGACTTTACATAAGATATTGATATTACCCCCGCAACGGGACTTCCCTTCTAATAAAGATAAAGACAAGTAACTATTTTGTACTTATTCCCACCTGTAGTTGGCGTTGGTTCCGTTCTACTCATTTCTGTTGACAAAGCTTCTGTGCTGGTTGTTTGACCTCTTGTAGTTTTTACTGGGGTAAAGGCTAATGTAAAAATCAAACCAAAGTAAATTACAGGTATCACCAAACCTACGTCATTGAGATTAATGCAAAGACAGCGTATAGACAAAATTGGTTGCCCGATTTAAGGGAGAGCCTATGGCACTTTAAAGCACTGTTGTAGCTACATATTAAGTGTTGTAATTACCTCAAAGGAGTATGCGGTTGTACTGCGGTTATGCGTCGAGTTACGCTAGACTTAATATGGATTCCAAAGAAATGTGTTCTAAACACATGGCATATCACCGGTAATAGCGTCCATACACATAATTGTATGTGACCTTCACCAAAATGTCTCCCCTTGATGCGTTAAGTATCTTGTAAGCAGAAGCAGTCATCTCTTCCCCTATCAGTGACATACCGCTATCAGTTATTTTTGTGGACAAAGTCTATAATGGAAGTTTTCCTGTACACGATATACATCAGTAATGGACACAATATTCACCGATCAGTTGTATTCTGGACTGCAGTGGTAACCAATGGAAATTTTTCAGAATATATGTAATATGTTCATGTATCTTGCTATAGGTGACTTGCAGCAGTGTTCTATGTATGTTGAAGCAGTTTGATGTGGTCATATAGTAAGCCATGTAAAACGGCATTGCCAGAATCGAGTTTGGATGAAATACAGCCCCCCTACAGCTTGAACATGATTTTGACAAAGGTCATAGTGACACGTCATATTATGGATCATTAGTCTGCTTCGCTGATACTCAAACTCCACTGTAGTATTTTCAACGAGATTTTTACCATCTTGCAAAACACAATACTGTCTCACGCCCTCAGTAGTATACAAAGCCACAGTTAATGCAAACAAAAATACAAAGCACTATCACTGTAAATCAAAGTGTTTAACTTCTAAACACATAAATAAACACTTATCTGTTACACTTGGTAAACACGTTAAGGTGTTTAAGATATAGTTAACACTTGAAATGTTTAATTAATAAACACACATATTTAGGATTTGAACACTAGTGTTTTTATTAATAAACGTGTCAATGCGTTTAACAACTAAACAGACTTACATGTTTATTGGTTTTTTACACTTTTTAAACACATATAAGTGTTTATGACCTAAACATGTTTATTCATAAACATATAAACATGTTTATCAAAAGTGTTTATCACACTAACAATTACCTTCAAAATTATGTCATAAGACATAGTTTCCAAAAAAAAGACTGGATACAGTTTGCTTAATGGAATGCACAGGAAACATGTTGTATAGAAGCAAACATAATCAAGGTCCCACCGTTCATAAACCTGGCACTGTGAACTGCCATATTCAACACTCTCACATTAACAGTCAATAACCTTACTGTCAGCCTTTACAAAAAGCGTTTAAGTTTCATATCTTCAAGAAAGACGACAAGATTCGGCGATTCAAGTTCCCTGCTCTTGAAATAAACTTCAATGTCAGCATATGGAACCTCCTATTGGAAATAGAGAATGTGTAATGCATTGATTAATTTATATAATTGTGATTAGAAGTATGACGAAAGCAAGCTATTGTTACATGCTACATTATTCTTGCACAGATTAATAATAAATAGTACCACTATGCAATATTACATCCCATAATGTACAGGATAAATTGTTTGCTGTGATAGACAAAAACATGTAAGAAATCAGATGAACTCTATGAAACCAGAAATTGAGCCATAGTTTATACATCTTGTGATATGTGTTGCATTCAGTTTATCATGTACATTATGGGATGTAATATTGCATAGTGGTACTACTGATCATTAATCTGTGCAAGAATAATGTAGCATGTATAGCCAACTGCCCAGACAAACATCATTTGAATGACCAAAACCAGCAAAATACTCAAATATATGTGTCAAGATTCGAAATAATTTCAACAAATCTGAATCAGGTCATCCCTACAAACCTGTACACAAAAGCAATCGGACAATGGGATTCTAAGAACTTAGATGATTTTTGGATTTTTTTAAAAAAAACAGCAAAAATAACTTGATAAATACAGTTTTTTCACATTTTGTACAAAACTGATATTGATCATCCACACCAACCTTCACATCAAATTTCAAAGTGGTCTGATGAGCAATTTAAGATTCCAAAACAAGAAATGTACCTTTTAAAGATAACCATTCTCTAGTACTTAATAAACTCATCCCCCTGTAAATGATATTTTCAGAAAGCGTAGATATAGGAGAACATTTTGGTTACCATAGTGTACCAGTTTTACATAACTATCACGTGACAGGTAATTTGCATAAGCTTTCAAAAATCGGTCTCCCCAGTGTTCTGTTAGCTTTGAGATATGTGGCTGAAATATGTGTGAGCTCAAGCTGTCTTAAGGATCTTCCAAAGTGTGTCTAAGAATTTTTTAAACCTCGTAAAACAATTTGTATGCCAGAAAAAATTCTAGAGTAGTGAGTTTAACCCAAGTTGATTTCTATAAAATTGTACTCCAAAAAAACTAAGGACGATAGAAGAGCGTTGTGACAGCTTGCATTCTAGAAAGTTTGAGTTAGATATTTTGAAGTAGGCTATTGGGACTAAACATTGGGAAAACCAATGTTTTAGAGGTTATCCTAATTACCTGTCATGTGATAGTTATGTAACAATGGTTATACAGTGGTTACCAAAAGGTTTCCCTACATCTAGGCTGTCAGAAAATTATAATTTATGGGGGTTCTTAGCTTATTAACCACCAGAGAATTGTTAGATTAAACAAGCAAATTTCTTGTCTTGAAACCTTGGGATTTTTTACAGAAAAACGGAAAAAATGTCAAAAAATATGAATAGGCCAATTGCAGCATGATTTGAACAAAATGTACTGCGGACAATCTAAGGAACCTCAACACCAAGTATCAAAGCAATCGAACAAGTGATTTCAGAGAAGATTTTTTGACCAAAATCAGGAAAAATTGCGAAAATAATGTAAATTTTCAAATTTTACTACAATTTTGAACCAAACTGATTTAGATCACGCTGAGCAACCTGTATAACAAATTTTGGACAAACGGTTTTAGTGATGACACACAATATTGTCCAAAATACAAATACACATATTTCTAAATGATGTGTCACTTATAGCAGAGCTAAAAAGTCAGAATCTCATAAGATTTGATTTGAAGACATGATGGGCATGATGGGCTTTTATACACTCTTCCGCAATGGTTGCATCAGATTACCGCAATAGATTTTACGTCTTTAAAAATAGTTTCCAAGTCCATACCTCAACACTAAAAGTGTTAGGCAGTTTGATTCATCCTTTTGAATTTAGTGAAACAAGCGACCTAACTGTCACAAGATCTCTGTTGTGTTACATAGAGAATAACTATTTGTGACACATTTGCTGATGAAGGTGGCAATGTTTGATAGCTCATTTCATGACGGGATGACGAAAAGTAGCAAAAATAGCTGCACAAATACGCAATGAAGATTTCATTGTAATTTCAATATATCACATTAAGATAATGCCTATGAACCTGCATACATAATTTGAAAGCTATCAGACAAGTACTTTTTGACAAAAAATGGCAAAAATTGCACCAAAAAAACAAATTTGCAGATTTATCATAGTTTCAATAGATCACATTTAGTTAATCATTAGGAACCTGTAAACCGAGTATTAAACTATCACATGAGCAACCTACATCCCAGTATTAAAGCAATCAGACAAGTTGTTTTTGAGAAACGCTTTGAAAGAAAAAAGGCAAAAATTGCCAAAAAAAATATAAAACTCCAGATTTCATCGTAATGTCAATATATCACATTGAAGTAATCCCTAGAGGAACCTGCATAGCAAATGTCCAAGTTATCAGATGTGCACTTTCAGAGAAAGAATTTTTTTACCAAATTGGCAAAAAAGCTCCCAATAATACAAAATTACAGATTTCATCGTAATTTTAATATATCAGACATAGTTTATCCCTAGAAACCTACATTCCAAATATCAAAGCTGTCAGACAAGTAATTTTTTAGAGAAAAATATTTTGACCAAAAATGGCAAAATTTCTCCATAAAAAGTATTTTGAAAATTTCATTACGGTATCAATACATCACATATAGTTTATCCCTTGGAACCTGCATACCAAATATCAAAGCTATCAGATGATTACATTTTGCGAAACAAATTTATTTGACCAAAAATGGGAAAAATTGCCCCCAAATACAAAGTAGTAGATTTTATCATAATTTTAATATATGATATTTTTATCATCACTCTGAACCTGTTAACAAAATACCAAAGCTATCATTCAAGCGCTTTTATCCAAAAAAAAACATTGACCAAAAATTACAAAATTTGCCTTAGGCATAAAATACAAAATATCATATTTCTGCACAATTTGATAAATCTGAAAAAGGTAAACCCAAAACACCCTAATCTCAAATATCAAAGCTATCTGGCAAGTAGATTTGAAGATGATATTAAGATATTTTTAACCAAAAGACAACAAATATCACCTTAAAAATGCAAATATACATATTTCATCACCATTTGAAGAAAATCTAAATGACGTCAACCACACATTTATGAGAGTTTGCATATTAGGACTATTATTGCACAAGAAAATAAGTTGTTAAATACCATAGGTAAATTTAAAACAAACTGCAGCGAAATGAGGTTTTTAATTGAGTTAAAAATAGTACCCAACATTAGAATCGGCAAAACGTTGAAAACAGCAGTCAGTTCAGTCCCAATCGTCGGAATAAAATAAATATAAACGGTCTGCAGCGTCTTATACTCGAAGAAACATTTACAATTAGTACTCCTCAAGGACCTTGTTTATTAAATTTGCATATCGATTACCTTGTTTGCATATAGACTGAAAAAAAACCAGTTTGTCACGCGCAGAATTAATCCAATATTATGACAGAACCCCATTGTCTTTATTGTCGGTAAGAATAAAAATATAGTTTTCAGCCAAGAAGATGCATCATATGTCCCAAATAATATGTCCGGAATCTACATCGTACACCTTCAATTTGACGGCAATGTTATGATGTATACATAGGAAATTTGCGTTGCTATCGCATTGACACTAGAACTGCGCTTGAAAATTATCAATAAAGAGATCTTCAAAAATAAACGATAATCATTCAAACGCTTTATAAGCTTGGGTGTTTACAGATAAACATTTATATAATTACCTGAATTATGTTCTTCCTATCGAAAACGGACGTCAAAACGGCGAGTCCGAAACGCAGCAGACATCTTCGTAGGACGCGCCACTGTTCATGACTTACGCGCATACGCTACACCCTGCAAAGCCGCAGTGCAACATGGGAGAGTAACACATAAGGTTTTCACGGTTGTGTTCACAAGAGAGGACGTATTAAACACCGGCGTTTATATTCACTAGCTGCATGTACATTATGTTTAAGAAAAATATGTTTAGCATAAAAAATACAGCTCAAAAATATTATATAGAGTATTTTTCCATGTGAAATAATGAATTAATAATAATTTTATGTAACCGACTCGATATTAAATAAAATTACACGAACGGCAATGATGTAATATTTTGAAAGTTAATATTTTAACATAAGATTTATAATAAGTACGCTAAATGATAAAATTTTGTAATACGCACATGTCAGAGTTCCCCGTGATCATGGAACTCACGGTGGAAATATGCTAATAAACACAGGCATTTAGTTTCTAAACACATCGACACTTTAATAAACACAGATGTTTAATTTTTAAACGCTCGCGTTTAATCTCTCAACGCGTCACACGTCGCATAGATTTACAGTGTACATCCGACTCACGGATTCAGCTTTTGAAAGAAAAGGATATTCATATCACAAATACACTTTCAACACAACAAAACACAGGAATAGCCTGGAACTCTCAAAATACATATTGACCCTCAAGGACAGCAACACAAAATACAACGTTACATGGTCCATCATTGACAGAGCTCAGCCTTACTCAACCAACACAAAACTCTGTTACCTCTGCTACACGGAGAAATTTCATATTATCCACTCAAATAAGAAAACACTGCTACACGAACGTATATAATTTCCTTCGAAATGTAGACACATAAGCAAATTCCTTGTCATTAACACTTGAACGCGGAAGACAAAAACCTCGTTGCATATGCACCTGACCCTATATATAGGTAACAACGAACCTGCTAAAATCACTCCTGACGATTGCCGAGCACATGAAACAGTCTGCAGAGTAACGGCGATCAAGTCCACGCCTAACAAATTATATATATATATATATATATATATATATATATATATATATATATATATATATATATATATATATATATATATATATATATATATATATACATATATGTGTGTCTGTGTGTCTGTGTGTCTGTGTGTCTGTGTTTGTGTGTGTCTGTGTGTCTGTGAGTGTATGTATGTGTGTGTGTTTGTAGAAGAGGCCGTAAAACCGTTCGTAATAAACTTTTCCTTCAAATTTATTGATGATGTATTTGCACACTTTTTTCACGTACACCGCCACTTGGATTGGCTCCAACTGAGGTATATCCAGAGTTTATAGCACTGTCATATTCGGTGCTTAAAAAGTCAGATAGATGTACTTTTGCGTGTTAATGTGCCGAAAAGTATAATTGCAGTCGTTTATTTTTTTCGCAAATACAAGCGATGGAAAATCACTAGGACACAATGTGAGCTTAAAAGTAGTAATCATCGTCATGGTGTCACGATCTTTTATTCAATCAATCCCAAATTGGATACCTTTAAAATCATAATGTGATATTGTCCGACGATCATTAGAAAGTGTTAAATCATTAGAATTTAATTGTAACGACAGATAATGAAGTGACCGACAATAACCTCCTGCATGTGATGCATTGTCTCCCTCGTTTATTTTCGTGACCTAAGAAGTAGCCGGTTACTGTTTTGACAACTACTTAAGTCATTAGCATTGACAGGATTCTGTGTTTACCGATAGTTTTAGCCATGCTCGGCGTTGAGAGATACTTTCATCCTATCAAGCTTATACTTACATTGGAGTGGCGTTTCTTATTATGGACGCATAGCAAAGTCATGACAATATGCAGATCATCACTCACTAAAACCATGCATTTAAGTATGTTGGACGGAAAACGCCAGAGGACTTTGGGAGAACTTGTAGATACGTCCAAAGACGACGTTCGGCTGTGACTCGACTTTTGTTAGACTAGTGTATAGTCATGTTACTTCTATGTTACACAGCTAATAAAGTACGACGATTTGGAGTGTACCTGTTCACCTGTTGTCGTCTCTTCTACTCCGACGTTCTACCTCAGAGTTGTACGTATCAAAGCCGACCATAAATACCCGCCACATTACCACGCAACGTGACATTTAGAAAAACAGTAACATAAATCTGTAACATGAAATGCCGACAATAAATCTATGGTTGGACCTACCCTTGCTTATAGTTGATGATAGTTCCGTTGTTACAGCACTAATTTCTGAAGTTGGCAAAGTTTGAGTCGGATAAATCCTATTACTTGTACAGGTCGTTATATTTGAGGCTAGAAAAAGCACATTGATGAACTATTACAAAGAGCAATTGAAACAAAAATTACTGAGACAAGGTAACGAGACAGAGATAACAAACAAGATGAAATATAAACTAGGATTAGTGGAACAGTTATCATATTGAAAATATTAACATCTGACAAAAGCATGTTGGTGCAATATCGAAGACCTGACTTCAAATGTATTCATATTCCCAACGTACATCATCAATATATCATAAATAGTTATAGCCTTATACAAATTCAACATGTTTGGTTTGTATTTGCAATTATTGTAGTCTTTTCACCGTTATTGATATTTGTATTTGAATTTCTCTTCAGATCTAAGGTGAGTCTCTTAACAAACTATTTTTCCGTTAGATAATGTTCTTTATATCTAAACATATCCAATTACCTAAAAATGCACAAGAAATATTGATATCATATCAATCAGTCTAATTAAAATGATTTTCTTTTGACTGACTTTACTGCCTAGCAACTTCATAGGTTGAAAATAGTTTTTTAATAAGTGTAACTTACAGTAAATACATACAGTAGACACAAAGCTCGATCGCAAATCATTTAAAAAAAGTGTTTAATAAACAAAATGTAAAAACCGCATTGATATGCCTGTTAAATATTTAAAGCATTCTAAAATAATTACTTTTGATTCATTTCCTCACTATTCTGGAATCGCGTGAAAATCACGTACATAGTGCAGTTTTGGAAAAGTGTGAATAAATAATTTTAGACTTCATAGGACCGTACATAAATGTTTGTCTGCAAGATCTAACTCTTATTGTCGATATATCTGTGATGACGACATGAAGGATATGCATTATACGGGTCTGTGGCTTATATTCCATGAAGAGATATAGCCTATTAAAGGATACGATGCCTTTGGTTTCAGAAATATAAATTTTGAAAATATCGTGTCAGTCGTATTCGACTTATTAAAATTAATATAATCGTCTATAATTTTTAGCAAAAACCCACTCAATTTAGTGGCATCACAAATTGTTTGTAATTCATTATTTGCAATTTTTCCATTGACCGTATTGAATTTATATCTAAAGCGTCGGATGGAATAGCTAGTTAAACTAAATTGCTTTGTATTTAGAAAGGCTAAAACAATTATATCTTCATTCGGTTAAACATATTTGAAATACAAAATGCTCAATTTTTTAGTACTGGTGTGTCATTATTGTTTACAAAACTATCACGTGACAGGAAATTTGCATAACCTTTCAAAATCGGTTTTTCCTATGTTTCTTTTTTCAATGCTTTGAGATATATATATAGCTAAACTTTGTGTGAACTTTGTATGCAAGCTGTGCTAAGGAACTGCCAAAATGTGCCTCAGAATTTTTGAAACCTTTTGAAACAGAGCGGTGAATTTAACCTTTGTTGATTTCTTTAAACTTTTGCTCCAAAACACTAAGCAAGGTATAAAAAGTCTGACACAAACTTTGGAGGAGCGTTATGACAGATTGCATTCCGGCAAGTTTGAAAGTTATGCATATTACCTGCCATGTGCTAGTTATGTAAAAATTGTGACACTGTGGTCACCAAAATGTTTCCCGATATCTAGGCTTTCAGAAAATGTATAATTTGTGGGGTTCTTAGATTATGAACTGCAAGAGATTACTTAAATTAAAAAAGGTCAATTACTTGTCTTCGAACCTTAACAGAACCAAAAGGATAATGTACAGACATCTTTTTTTTCACAAATCCAATAATTTTTACGTTTTACACTGCGCGTCATGCATTTACGAACATTAATATAAATTACAATAAAGTGATATTGACAGGTAAAATGGTATCCTCTGCGCCATGACAGCCCTGCGCCCACACAGAACTTGACGGGGTGCAAACTGTTGATCTGGCCTTAAACAACGTTCTCCACCCCGTCTATTAGTTATGCTTATAGTTTATTTTACTTAAGGTAGAATGTACCTCGGGGAGAGACATTCAGACTCCCAATTACAGTTCTCTTCTGATATACCACATGTGGGGTTCATTTTAAAGCTCTTGGCGAAAGAAAACTTTTCACCGGCTTAGTTTTCCGAAATTCGAAAATTTTATTTTTTCTTTATTCAGTTAATACAGGGATGGCGGCCATTTTGAATTTCTAATATCGGTTAATCTTGGGTAATTTGTTTCTCTAGTACCAAAATTTGCACGGTGACTCCCTATTTTTATTCTTGATTTTGAAAGAGAATGTTTGAAAGATTCCTTTAAGAAAGTTAGAGCAAAAGTTTAAGTCTTTCACTTTCGAGGTGCATATTAACTTAACGGAAGATGCGCTTGGCAACTTTTGATCGTCTAAGCAAACGATCGACTGTTCCAATTATACAGTTTCCACCTGACTAAAATTTACCAACAGCGCCAAGAAACAAAGAGTCAAGATGCATTATCGAGAACCACAGACATGTCCAATGACTCAGTGATAGCGTACATTTTAAAAATTCTAACAACAACGTTGGAAGAGCGAAGTAATCTAAAATGAACCAAGAACAACATAAAGTCAGGCGACTGATGGTCAACATATACAACATGAATTCTAAGATTATAAAACTCAATCAATGAGAAAAAACAACAACATAAAAGATACATTAGTGAAGGCAAGACTTCAAAAACAATCAAACAAACATCAAGGACACAATGACAGTATGTTCAACACAAGCAAAAACAAACTTGAGACAAAGACATTCTGACAATACTATCAGAAATGTACAGAAATCAAACACGAACCATAAAATACAAACTCA
The DNA here is from genome assembly GCA_001465055.1 of Ptychodera flava. Classification (NCBI taxonomy): domain Eukaryota; kingdom Metazoa; phylum Hemichordata; class Enteropneusta; family Ptychoderidae; genus Ptychodera; species Ptychodera flava. The sequence continues at coordinate 14,591 of LD350094.1, read as the reverse complement.
AGTGACTGGTGTAGCAACATCTCAGGGTTCCGAACCAAAAGCGTAAAAGGATCACGTAGTCTCAGACATAACCAATGCGGTTCGTCTCGCCATGGCACACTCCTTACATTAACTGCCAAAACACTACATACAATAGAACACAATGAAACAAACAATCAACATGAAAAATAGCACCAAAAACAATACAAGCCAAGCACTCAACAATAAACTGAACACTCTATACACTTAACACAATCAAGTTGTTGATATGTATAGCCATTTTCTCTTTATTTCCCTAAAAATAAAACTAAACGAACACCACAGTGGTATCTATCATCTAAAGTACACAAAACTCCTCAACCCGGTGCAACATTTGTGGGAAGGCCAATCAGTAGCCTTTGTTAAATTCCTACAAACATCATCTCTGAATTTTTAGACTACTACATTTAACCGATCGTCGCCGAACTAAAAAACATACATACGAGATTCAACGGACTTTATTGTAAAATAGAAACTTTCCGAAGTCTGAACAACACAATTTTCGTCATCCTTGACGTTGTTTCTATATACAAAAACACTTTGCATGATGGAGCAATCAAACAAGTTTGCAAACCCTTACAAGAAATCCTAAAATTTTCGGAGTATATTTTAACTATACTAACACTCATACTCAAAGGGAACATTCGAATTCAACAAGAAATTCTATCAGTAACTCTGCGGATGATAAATGGGCTCCCAATTATCGCCTGAAATAGCCGACAATACATTCTACGATCTAGAAATGAAAATCATCCAACAGTAAGATCCACGTATAGCTCTCTGGTACAGATTAAGAGACGATATTTCTATGATCCTTTACGGAACACAGCATAAAGAAGTCGAAGTCATTGACGAAATCAATAAACTACACAAGACATTAGAATTTTCTTATGAAAGTTCGATACAAGAGGTAACATATCTTGATCTAGATATATTAAATGGCCAGAGATATGACAGCAATCAAATTCTTGACATCAGAGCACACACAAAAACAACGGATACATTTCAGTTCATACACAAAGGTTCATGTCACCGTAAAGCCACAGTCAAAGAATTCATCAAAGGCCAAACATTAAGATATTGTAGAGCATGTAATAACAAAGATGACTTCGACGAAAAATTAAACTTCTTCACGGAAAAAAAACTAACAGACCGAGGATACAACAAGCATGAAATATCACTAATAACGAACAAAATAAATCACAAAAACCGACACGTCACCAGCACAAGGGGCCATCCAAATTAACGAATTACAAGCCTATGAATATGCTTTCCTGGAACTATACTATCGTTTTGTGTATGATTAATGATACGCTATTTCTGTTATCATTAAGCATTGGAAGTAAATGTGTGTCGTCTCTCTTTGCATCAGCCGTATTCTCAAAGATTGTCATCAAGCATTATTTTTCATTGTCGACTGGACTCCCACGTGTTGTAAAACAGGATTGAATTTACCTGGAAAACACGCAATCAAAATGTCGAAGTGTACGTGATATTTTTATTCATACATCGCAAAGTACTTTTCGAAGTAAAAATAAAAATAGTATCACTTTTCTATTTCAAAGAGTGCACAAATGTAATCATTGTATTTGAAATACCTCCACCAAAAACTTCGACTTCACAAAGAGTGAGGAAGTTCCATCTGTTTTCCACCTGCACTGAGACAAATCTACCTTTTTGTTGACATGCACGCTGTATCTTATCTTCTCCATTGATATCACCGGCTGTTACCGTTTTTCCACACTTTGAATTGTTTGCAATGATGTCACTGTTACCAACTCTGATTACTGCACCAATTAATCGATTACCTGACAAATAAGCAAAACCTCAATTATAACAGAGCATGGTTCCAAAAATATAAATGATGTTTTGATATTCACAATGATATATACACAAATATTATGAACTAAGAGACCAAGGATGACCTTACCTTTAACTCATGTATACTTAAACGCGTGTTTTAAGAATATCTATCAGAAATAGAGTTACTTATAAGGAATTGGGATTCATGCTCGAGTTAATAGCAAAGGGGCGTTACTTCCGAGGGCGTAGAGACCAAGATGATACTTTAGTGGACGATGTAAGACGACATAAATCCCGTTTTAGCTCACGTGTTCACACACATGAGCTAAAGTCATAGCAATGTCTGTCTGTCTGTCTGCCCGTGTGTGTGTGTGTGTTTGTGTGTGAGTCTGTGTGTCTGTCTGTCTGTTTACACGATAACTCAAAAGCGCCTTAGAACAGATTCCAGTCATACTGCACAAAATTTCATGAAATTTTTCGCAGATGACAATGCCGTGAGTGTTATTTTAATTATCTGCTCATTTAAATATTTAATGAACTTTTATAATTAGTGACATAAGTCTGAAATTCCTGCACCAAATCTGATGATACATGCAACAAATATTAATCTGATATATCTAATTTTACTAAGAATCATTGGACAGTGTCAAGTTAATAAATAGCTCATTTGTATATTTATAAAGTTTTGTAATCAGTCATCTAATTCCTAAAAAATGCACTAAATTTGATGAAATCTGCTGCAGATACTGATCTGATAAATATTTAATTGTACTGAGAAGCATTGCGCAGTGTCCTATACTCATAAATCGATAAGGGCGCATATTTCCAACTTCGCACCAGTCTTACAGTAAGCGTAACCCTTGGCAGCCGCTGTGACGGCTACTTTCAATCGGATGTCGTATTTTGTCTGCCAACGCATCAACAGATGTTTATTTCGAATGTTTACGTTATCATGCAACTATATCACGATGAATATTTTGATGAAGTATCACATACTGAAGAAATAGCAGCAAAGCCGTGATCCCTACTGACAATAACAGTGATCATACAAAAAGTATTGCATGTATATTCATGTTTAGTTGACGCATGTATTTAAGTAGAATTACGTTGTTGAGATTGACTGTCAGGTTTGTTTTACAACAAGAGATGAGTGCAAACGTCAAATGATTGTATCGAGTAGAAACTTACCACAACAGTCGGCTCTGTTTGTGATGATTACTGTACAGATTTTATACTCGCCAGATAAATCCACTTGCCACCATGGTTCATATTCATTCGTAGTGTGTGTACAGCTTCGCATGCCATAGTCATTCGCAAAGATTCCATCAACTGCAAGTGATGCATGACCAATGTCATAGACACTGCTCTGTGTTGCACTCTGGTTAAGGGCGACGTTCCGTAAAGGCGATTTTTCTAAAACACAAACAATACAATATTATAATCGTCCTGGTCGTTGGTCTGTGTATTAAAGCTTTACTTCAACGAGAAACTAGATTATTTTTGAATTGTATTTGTGTGGTTACATTTTCCCAGTTTTCATATGGGAAAGACGTCAGTATATAGGAGTTCACGACACCCTAATATGAGGAAACGCTGTTTCAATTCACAAGATGTTTGACATAAAGTCATGATCAGAATACTAAACAAATTATAAACGCTCTGACACAGTCATCATCATCCGATCACTTCGATCGAGTTATTTCAGACTGTTTTACTTCTAAGTACTCTGTCTTTGCTGTTTGGTGCCTTTTTATAACGTACGGCATCTAAAGGCCAAACAGAAGTTCCAACAGTTCCGTCATCCCTTCACTTGACAGACATATGGTGTGTTTAAGTCCGTGCAGAGGTAAAACTAAATTTCATTAAGGCGGTTAACAATGTAATGAGTGGCAGTAATACATGATAGTAATAAATGCAAGGTCATTTCATTATTGTCTTAATTGTTCAACTGCAGAAACGATTCTGTCATATATGTAAAATATTAGATGATCGGAGAGAGACTGGAAGAATGATTTTGCTATTGTTACTTGCTGACAAGGAAGTTTAATGTTGCAGTGACCTCATAGTGAAAAAACTCGCGAAAATTTGTGTGATTTGTGTTAATCGATGCCTTGTGTGGATGCATAAAGCTTTGATTGATAAGTACGATTTGTTGTCTGAGACAAGTCGACATTACGATTGGTTGAGCGTAATATGTAGTACACATCGTGAGAGAACGAAATCGGTCCTTAGACCAAAAAATAGAAATCACCGCTTTGAATATTTTGTTTGTTGAAATAAGATATACGAACAGATGATATTTACATGCCCTACTAGTTTCATTTGATGGCATTTCTACATGGAGACAGTGTGTTCTTGCGATGCCCTCTTGAGCGTTGTTATAATTAATATTTAACTCATACTTTTCCCAGAAGTTCCCTCACCCTTTCTATTGATGGATACATGGTGTTTTTAAATCCGTGCAGAGGTAAGACTAATCTTTAATAAGGCGTTTAACAATGTAATGAAGTAAATACCGAAGTAATACTTGCAAGGTCATTGTGTTTTTCTCTTAATTGTTAGACTACGAGTCTGTAATATATGTAAAATATATAGTCACATGTGATGACATCATTTCTACATGGGGACGGTGTGTATATGTGATGCCCTCTTGAGGGTTGTTATGATTAATATTTAACTCATACTTTTCCCATTGTTTAACAAGTATTTATTAATAAGTAGTGTTATTCTCTGCCTAACACGTTAAAGCATGTCACAATATTAAATTTAGCTGATAACTGCGCTGGATGTCAGATGTCAATTGTTGTCCATTGCATTTATTGGTCAGGCTTATTATAAATTATCAACAAATATTTTGTTGTACATGAAGAGGTTCTTGTACCTATTTCAAGAATTGAACATTTACAGACCTCCTCTTTGTTGGTTTTAAAACATTTTAAACACAACATTTGCTTTCAAATAGACTTGTCTTAATGTGCTTATTACTAAAATAGGTAAAAAGTGTTGCAAAAATTACCGTCCGCTACATGGTGAAACATTTTGCGACTCTATGCAAATATGTATCACATATTACATTCTACAGATGGTTGCCGAGGCAACAGCTGGCAAAGTGGAGATTAAATATCAAACTCCAATAACATAGCAACCGCAGCATTCCATAATTAGCTACTTGGAACTGCCATGTGTGTCAGTTCAACCTTTCAACGTAAGATTGACGGCATAAACCTGACAAAAGTACGCGAATTGCGCAATCCCGCAGCACGGATAAAAGTATTACAGCTGTTTAGTTGACGTTTTTTATTATTCAATGTATGGGCATAATCTACTGGTCATATTCAACATGCACTACTCTAACGTGCTGAAATTATCAGCATTCAGTTGAATATTTAGTCATATTCCGATTGAATGTAAAACGTTGTAATTTGAATTGAACAATGAGTACTTTAGCGAAAGCACAATACATACTATTTTGCATGAAGATCGTTTATTAGATCATCCTACCCTTTTGATCATTATCATATTTTGATTAATGATAATCATATTGCAAAATTGTAGAACGTTTGAAAAATATAAACTACCTTAATTGTTTTGGAAATGATATATCAAGTTTGTGAGAAACATGACCATAGAAAACATTCATGGTATTTAAAAGAAAACCGTGTTTTTTACTTTCTCATGTTGCTAAATGAAATGTATGTAAAATCAGTTATTTTTTTATATTATTTATACGAATTTTACTATTGTTTGTGCTTTTTAATGAAGAATATGTAAAAATTAAGTTTTTATAATAAATCGAAACAAAGAAGTCGATAAGACTTCCATTGTACACAACGATTCTTCCATTTTACTCAAGACATATTTCTGTGTCTTCATAATAAAGTCAATTGTTTTGATTGTTTTGTTCGGACATGATCAACCACTGAACAACTAGATAAAAATGTGTACTAAAGTAAACATTGTGTGTATATTGTGAGTAGTCTTTCACACGTAGAATGGCGCTCTGTTTTCGAAACGTATTGGCGCCCTTTGGTCGTGTAATTTTCGCGTGTTATTTTTGTCTCATGCATTTAGCAGAATGTGTATGTCTACGCGAGTAACACGTTGAAGTAACTGAATTCGAAAGAGGTAAATGTTTAACGTGCATCTTCGTCGCTCACAAATCAAGTTCTGATCGCAAGAGAACTTGAATTCCTCCTTTTCTGTCCAAAATGACTAGAAGTGACACTACAAATACTATATTTGCAGTTGTTGACTACTATATCTTTTGATACAAGTTTTGTGCGTGACAGGATTATGTGGCCACAAAGAATAAAACCGTTCAGGAGCAAAAAATAAGTTGATGAACAGTCTTCTTATTTTTCTTTGATATGGATGGATCAAAATTATTGTAACAAAGTGCATGATTTCTATCGCAATTGTTTTGTTTTATTTACGCGGATTACTTTCATTGAATGAGTAAAGCGGCCCGTCACCCGGGTGATGTGCAAATGTTTACAGGTATACTTTCATTCATAAATCCGATTAAGGATGTACGATCGGTAAAATTAAAAGTAATGTCGTTTCTCTTAATTGTCAATTTTTGGATTCTCCTTTGTAAGTATTATCAAAATGTGAGATAACATATAGGGGTCACCGCGCTCGTTTGTGAGATAAATGACCATGAATTTTGCCATTTGTGAGAAAAAATGCTGAGTCAGCATTTTTTCACCAATGCATTCTCTATGGACGAAATAATTCAATGCTGTTTATCTCAAAATTTAGCGCGGTGACCATATAATTTTATTTGATCAGCATTATTTATTTCTCTAGACTGAGCTTTGTGCAAATTTTCATGAAAATGACATTAGTAGAAATTGATTTTCCAGCAAATTTCAATGTAATCCTATGGGAAGTGACAAATTTCACGCGCGCGTACCGCTCGTACATCCTTAAGCCTATATTTTGATACACCGAATGGTATCTTCACCAACCAGACATCCGCGCGTGTCAATCATTGTCTCGCGCTGGACCGATGCCAAGGCAAGTCTGCCATCGGCGGACATAGCTTTCAACACGCTAGCGACGGATAACCATAGTATTTTGAATTATTAAGAATATTTTTTTTACAATTTATTTATGAAGTTAATGCAATGACACGATCGGAACAGTAATTATCATTCTTAGCGATGCCGTGGCTTTTAAAATATCACAAGTTTACGACCTTGGCGAGCCCGAAAGATTCAGATCAATGACACATAGAGTGTAAGCTTATACGCTTACGCTTGTGAAGTGGGCACTGCCGTCATCGGTATCCGCCGGTGGCCATCTCGATCGTCGATGCTTTCGTCTTACGGACTTTGATGTTTTCTGTGACTCATATATCGCCCGTAGGTACATCCCAATTTTGCTACTTGACGGGAATTCTGTTCTGTTGTGAGTGTTGTCCGAGTCAACTTTCGAAATACATCAGATTCTACAGCGCTGCATTACAGAGTTTAGGCATGTAAGGCTACAGGTCGACAGCTTATGTCTTCACAACAGCCTTACGCTGCGCTGCAGGTTTGATTACGATCGAGAAACAACGGAATTATTTGTGTGATGAAAGAAATATATCGTTGTTCGTCGAATGACTCTATGCTTGCGCCTTTTATGTCGCTTTCCCGAAGATTATACGGTACTCATTTATTAAGTTGAACTTTCGTTGAGGTGTATCTTTCGGGTTTATCGCCAACCGGGATCGCCAGGTACGACATCGCTTGGCGATCGCCAGATACGACGACGTCCACATTGAGCCTTATGACTGGAGCCGTGACGTTACTGAGCCATTAAAACGAGCGACGATATCCTCATTCGATTCTTGGAAATAACTAAAGCTTTAGCGACCCAAAATTTCGTTGGACATGCCTTCTATGTTTCCATATCTTGATTTATCGGGTCACCTTTTTG
>LD350092.1:65633-90919 GCA_001465055.1 Ptychodera flava | reverse complement strand
CACCATTTTACGACAGGCATGCAAAACTCACCCTCATCCTGGGCTGTAGGCCTAAATGTCGCAAAAAATACGTCTTTTAAGATTTTACGGTGTCGATGGTTTTCAGCTGCAGTATCGAGTATCTGTCAAACTTTTCAGAGTCATTTTAATAACTTTAAGCTTTCAAAGGGCGAGACCTAGCAATCGCTCAGGCAAAAACTTTCGATCAGAAAATATGCATTCATTTCCGCGAGTGGCGTTTGCCATTCATGTTGTCTGCAATTTCTATAATAGAGAAAAAGTTACGATACTTGTCCTTTTAATTAAAAGTATAACTTCACCTGTTTCTTCATGAATGCAACTGAGGCCACATTTAAGCATATTTATTTTTTGAAAAATGTTGAAAGTAATCCATACGTCATATCAAAATACATACCAAGTATTTTCTCCCTTCTGTTTAAAAAAGACGTAGTAATCAATGTTTGCAGAAAAAAAAATTTCATACACTTATGACTGTTTTCAAGGTACTAAGTTATTCACTCACTCTTCTACCACTCGCGTTGGCTAATTTCAGAAGTGATTTTCAGCTTGCCAACCATTTTCAAATCACTATATCACATGCCCTGGTGTAGTGTACATTTGTTCACAGCAATGTAGAGAACACCATTCTCCGTAGAAAGTCATGAGAGATAAATTTTCTCGCTTTCATCAGCCACATGTAGCCAGTGCATGAGCCAGTTTTCCCCGGCCCCTGGGTGTTTGACATCATTTTATAGTCCGAGAGTGGGGGATTTGACATGGCTAGAAAAATCTCAAATTCTCCTATTAGTCCCATTGTCCCCACTCCCCCCATGGTGAAAAACATTGATAAATGTGTGCGCATCACAATGAGGAAGATGAGGGCTGTGATCTCTTTCAGATTCCAGATCATGTAGATGAATGTTTCATGATCATTCACGGACACTATTCTGCATCTATGTGAATAATAGTCCTTTTGAGTGAATACTTACTGACTCTATTGATAAAAGGATATGAAAAATTAAATATTACAACATTCAAAAGCAGTGTATTGGTGGAGAAGTTGACTTAAATGGTCGTTAAAAACTGCACTTATTTGGGACCGGCAGTTTTCTGTAAGGACCTGAAGCTTTGGCATGGTGCAAGCCCTTATGACCTGAAGCTATTTTCTCTTAATTTCGCACATTGTTCTTGACGCAGATGAAGGACCAGGTTTTCGGTTTAATATCGATAATCGTGACTATGAAGTAAAGGTTCGGAACATGACTAGTACCCATCAAAACAAATCCAAACACTATGTTCAGGTGAGTGTTTCATACAAAATTTTCTTATTTCTTTGCCAAAAAATGTTCATTGACATCGTCAGTGACCAAATATGCATTTGTCTTGTTGCAAATTTCCTGTGAATCTCCATTGGCAATCGCGAGGGAAGGGGCGAAACATTGTACTAAAATAATCTAGCAGTTTATGCCACACAATCATGTTGTACGCAGTCCTAAATACTTTCATTATAGTCATTGTTGAAATTTTTGAGTGTTTTCAAATAAGGTTTAAGGGTGTCTTTCTTTTCAACAAACATTGTCTGTATGAAAACACTCAATAATAGTTATTATTTATAACATTGTACTCAACTGCAATTTTCTGTTGTTTGTATACATTGCCTGTAAGGCTATGGCTTTTAGAGATAGGATAAACTGTGAGGATTTGCCCAATGACTGCAACATGGGTATATTAATGGATATGGCTGTCAGTGATTTCCTGCCATCACTTGAAGATAATCACAGTTTGAGGAATGATATGATACACGCCACTGCTTTAATTGCTATCAAGAATTTAAAGGTGTTGTCCCTAAGACTTTCTCTCATAGAAACAGTGAAGAAATGAAAAGAAAGTCTATAGTGGTGAAAGACCAGCAAGTGCAAAACTGATGTTTACAACGTTCATACGTTCAATAAAGTACAATAATGGAAGTTGACATGCATATCATGTTGACATTAGTGTTAGATTGTTTATTATAATTGCATGTATGTTTTGATATTTTTCAAAATTATTCATTTATGGTGAGTTTTTGAAATATTGTATTAATTGCTTTCAGACAAAGAAAAAAGGTGTGTTTCCAGTAACCTGATATACCTGTCTTAATAAATCATAAATCTTTTGGGTCATAAATTTTTTACAAATTGAGGGAAAATATAAGCTTATCAAAATCATGCTTGACTCTGTCAAGTCTTGCAATTTTTTCTATGATCATGTCTATAAATATTCCATCCACCTACAGGTACATGTTTCAATTTTAATGCCTTAGTCGGTGGCTGATGAAGTTTGAAAAGGGCACTTACAGAGTGTGTTCAGTGACTCCATCAGGAACTGCTTTCCAGACTTTTCCCTATAGAATTCATACACTGTTGGTCCAAGGACAAAAAGCCATAGCATACATATGCATGTAATATTTGGCAATCTAAGATTGCTGTAAATCATATCAGTGTTCTCTCCAGGGGGTTTTACCATGGCAGTTAAACCCTGCTTTTTTAATACCGCCCCACTTTCTCACTTACCCTACTTTATTTTATTCTGCCCTCTTTCTTAAAGTTGTTGTCAACAGGTGGTTCTGTGACCAAGATCAGAGTGAAATACAAATAATGTAGATCATTCTCATCGATAACAAAGTATTATGTGAGGTTTTCATGCTGTTTGCTTCAAGCCCACCACAATGTATAAAGTAGCTTTTATGATCACTTTCGTCTTCAGCACAGTTTATTATGCACTTGTATTATACTAATGAGCTCCCCTATTTTCCTTTGAACCTGAGGGAACACTGATTATGTGTATTTTTGTTATTACTTCAGTTTGCATGAAATACTATTGTTTTAATTACTACTAAAACTAATTATTATTCTTATTACTATCATTATGATTATTACCATGTAATTGTTCAAAGCACTTCTTTGATGCATGCTAAGAAGCCATTACATGCTTAGTAGGCATAAGTGTGACCAAGCTGTATATTTATTGCAATTTTTCAGCTGCCACTGGGTATCTTTGATAAGAACGAATGTAAGACAAATGACGTTATTGAAATCATGCTCCATCTACGAAAGTATGTGCCTGGAGTGCGAACCAAAGATGAATTAGAGAGCGTAGAAGCAAGGTATGTCTTGTTTGATGCTTTACTGATTTGTGAGCACACCTACACTGAAATGAACTGATTATTCTAATCACAGTCCCTTCACACACCCGTTTTTGAAACGCCTGGTTCCCTTTTGTTACAATGCGCCTTATGATTTGATAAGATGTCTGTGTTTGTAATTGTAGGGCTTCATTCCGATTTGAATACAATCCACCCCGCATAAAGAGAAGCAATACAGATTCCACTTGCCAATAAATGTGTGATGCCTTGAACTGAAATGTTTTATTCACAGTATCAATGAGAGTTGAAATGTTTAGCACAGTATAAAATTTCCTTGTGTACAGATAGTGGACCAGGACAGAGACTGAGTCACTCAGTTTAGTTTGATACAATTTTCTTTGCCATAACATTACAGGGAAATCGTGGCATCATCAATGAGAGCAGTGCCACTGGGTGGTGACCAGCTGACATGTAAACGGATACGGGGTGCTCATATGGCCAGACTTGATGGTCAAACACAGCTTGTGCATTCATAAGCATTACTTGGTAAAGCTGACAGGCAGAGGAATCACTGGAAAGATTTGGTCCAGCTTCCTGCACATAAGCGTCAATATTCAGCACCTCGAAGTTAAGATTATGTAATGTCTTAACCCGGCGTCCTCATGGCTCTGATGTGTGACTGGTCGGCCAGTGCTAAAACACGTCATTGCGTATTAATAACGCGACGAGATCTACAAGGCATGTTCTCCCTGGCATAAATGTGATGAACTGGGCAGTGGCTGAACCTTCAGTTGATTAAAACGAGCGTCTTGACGATTAATGGTAATGTACTCGCTTGTTGAACACGGTCCCTCCACAAAACGGTCGGGAAATGCAATGTATTTCTATTGTCCTGATGCGCGTTGCGCTTCCGTTACACTGTTTATTCGCGTAAAGGGATTATCGCAACTTGGTCTAGTATTAGCATAAACGATGATGTCATTTTTACCCAACATGCAACTACCTACACGACAATGCGCATGCGTCATTTACACCGGATGTTGTTGTATTTACGCTTGGGTTGCTTGCAGCTAGCTATGTCTTAACTACCGCTAACAGTGCAATTATGAACGACAGCGATTTCATTTCATTTGACGACAAAGACATCGATTGGGACACTATTTTAGAGGGAAATAGTGAAGCTGAAGAGGACGACGATGTTCCAACTGTAACTTGGAAAACGATCTTCAAATGCCCTGTGTGCGATAAAGAGTATGGAAGCCCCAGCGGTTTTCGCGGACATATGAAGAAAGGTCACAAACTCGCAAACGTGAAAGGTATTTCAGAACCACATTCTTTCTCATATTATCTAAGCTTACTGCACGATAAGTGCGTAGATTCGACAATTGTCTTGCCGTCTACGTGCTCAAAACATTCATACGTAGAAGTGATATTACGCAAGTGGAGGGACCATGCAAGACTATGACATGTATGGCTCTGTTAGTACGTCAATAAAAAATCAGTTTTGAAGTTACAGAAATAATGTTAATGTTCTTGCATTGATAATGTTTATTCACGGTCCCTCGGTTTACTACAACAAATATGTTTTATTTTCCAGTGTAAACAATTTTTTACATTTTTTTCCACTGCAAAAACCATGGAACTTAGTTCTCTGTTACTGTATTTACAAAAACATCACAAAAGTCATCTAAAAACAGTGAATACATCCGTATGTTAAATGAGATGCGTGAAGATGTAAGCAATAAAGAGGGCAGCAGAGAGTATAAGACAAAGGCTTGGCTTGTAAAGCAAGATAGGGGGGACTTTTTCATGTCACAGAGACAGCCTTAATGTTCTTTGTAGAAATTGAATATGTCTGTAAACGACACCTAAACATAGCAAAGATATGTAGAGAATCTCAAAACCAAGTCATCCATGAGCCAATTATTGAAGACATACACTCCAGTAAGCAGATTAATTCATTGTGGGCATCAATTACTAGAAACGCTGAGAGTGATGAATTGTCGTGTGCACTTCTCTCAATGATAGTGAAACTGTATGTTCAAGTTAGATGCTTCTCTTTCTGTAGAAGTGTGGTAGAGCTGTACAAAACTACGAACAGCTTGCATGTGAAGGGGTCTAAGGGACTTAGAAAAACCTTGAAATGAATGCTAAAAATTGTTGTGCCTACATAGGTATTATGAACAACTCTCTGATTTATTTCTGATATGAAATGGAATCACAAGTTCAAACTGGTCTTTCCTGTGTGCCATATTATTAGATTTTTTTAGCAAATTTGTAAAATACGGTGCAATAAAAAGTTGATCAAAATGAGATAAACCCTCAATACATAATTTTCATGTACAACATCTTAAATTATAATCACAAGCATTTAGAGTGTTTTTATTTTCACAAACCTATTTTTTAATTTTACATATCCAGGCCATGAGAAGAAATATAGCTATGGTCTTTCTTTCTGAAATTGTATACATTAGGATGAAATGAATGTCTTTCATCACTTTAAACAAACCAAGATGTAATAATCCTGTAGCATAAACAAATGTATTATGAAATCAGTGCTTTCATTGGATTTACATGTAAAGTTTGTGAAATAAATGAACTCTTTGTTTTACTCCAGATCTCCTGGCTGTTGTATGATTGCATAAATATTTCAAAAACAGTAACTCTTACTACTATAAGGGCACTCAGTCCCTGTCATCTGTTGATTGTATTCCATTACTGAATTACAGCTGGTTTCTCAAGCGACTGCACAAAAGTGTTCACATCCTCCTGTTGAAAAACCTTGAAAAACAATAAAGATACGTGCAAAGCATAATTGTACTGGCACTGCAATTATTCAACTATGAATTTTGATCAAAGAAGTCACTTTGGCAATGATATTCTCTCAAATTACTCAGAATAACTCATCTGATGTTTCAGAGTCCATTTTGATTGATACTATTACAACATGGTATGCTCATTCTAGTAATATCAGTCTCTCAACATCACACGGCCTTTGTTCGCTTTGGTAGTGTGGGTCATCGATGACCTCTTCAACAGTTCTCTTGTATCGCCTAGTGTTTCCAGTGACGCTGTGCAAGTGATGTGATTTTTGCAGTCTAATGGCATTCTCCTGATAACCAAAGGCTCTAACGGTTGGGTCGTTATTTGCTCCACCACGATGACGATGTTTACTGAAATGAGATTCAAGTGGATCCTGGCACAGCTTTTCACTCAGGAAGTATGCAACACCTTGACGCAGCAGATACCTTGTCACTTCAACAAATGAGTTCACTGCAATAGAGAAGGGCAGATGATCAACATCAATTCGGCTATTCATTAGTCACATAAAGGTAGTCCTGACAGTGTTTTTTATGTTGATTCTTGTACTCTGAAAAACAATTATGGTGTTCAGAAATTTAGAAGGTTCACTAACAAAGTCTTGGTGTGTACAATATTTCTAAATTATTTCCTTCACATACCTGTCATTCTCAAACCTTCCAGTGTATGTCTACTCAGCATCATGGCATCTCTCTGTGATTTACTGAATGGTCCTGGTCTCATTCTCACAGAAGCCTCCCAAGCATCAAAGTAACCAAGAAATTCATGTTGCGGCCACTGCAAAAATAAATAATTAAAGCAAAGGTCATCGTATAGAGAGAGAGAAGCTGTTTAGTCATTTCTCATCATATCAACTAGTTTGGGCCTGTTCTTGTAATCACTGTCATTATGAAAAATAGCACTGCTATGAGCAATGGGTGTGAAGTATGTGACAGCAAACTCTATTGCATGTCACAAGTCTAAAATTGATCTATTCATAAGGCTTGTAATTATGGCATATTTTTGGTTCAAACTTGAGCATTAAGCTTATGCTTAAACACAGATAAATGGGTACACGTGTAAATATGTACACATTCTGTTACTCAATGGTATATGTTGATGACATGTGACTTTTTTGTGATTTCATCAGGAAAAGAGAGGATGATTTTGCCTATCGTAGTACACTGATGAAGTTTCATTCCATACTACACAAAGACGTCGAAACATACCTCAAGCCTTGGATCATCTATGTTTTCATATGGTGCCAGATTGGGTTTTCTTTTTTTGATGTGCTCCTCTGTGCTCCTTACATTGAGACAGTCGAAGAATTTGTCCATGTGTCGAACGAAGTTGGCAGTTTCTTTGGCTTCTTCTGGACCAAACACATCTATTGCATTGGCTACACTCTCACTCAAAACCTGAAAATACAAGTTTATCCAAGTAAAATACAAGTTTATGTAACAAATAAGCTGTAACTCCTAAATATGGATGTAAGTTCAGAGAACATGCTGGTTCATTGCTATTTTCAATGTAACTTTCAAGGCCTACCTGTGCAGCTAAATTGACCCTCATAATTGAGAAGGATGATAGGTTGATGTGCTCATAGCCCAGTTTGTGAAGAAGGTGGATATCTCTGGCTTGGTCTGCTACAACCAGTTGTGTCAGGTGTCTCCATAAAATTGGACTGCCATTCTATGAAACAAAATACAGAATTGTGTGAAATACAAAAAAGGAGTACCATTACTGCACAATAACACCAATAAAAGAATGACAATGTTCTTTGTGTACACACTGATAACAACCCCTCTTGTTGATTTCAAGCAGAATAATTCATCTACCCAAAACCAATGCAATACATTGAAGTTTTGAATATAATTTTCTTACTGCAGATAACCATACTCAGTGACATAAAGGTATCTGTACGATTTCTGTCTTTTTTGACACCCTGTATTATTTTTGTTACGAAAATTCCATACCTGCAATATGCAATTTCAAGCAGTAATGTTGAATCTTATCACTTGTGGCTGAAATGCTACTTTTGTTATGTAGATAATAAATGATAACATACCCACAAACTTCTTGTTTTTCTGTGAGCTTCTGAATTTGCCCAGCATTTTCTCGTGGTTTTAACCAAATGTGGAACATCTGATATGAAGTAAATAGACCGTTTATCCATGGCATGTGGATTGGTACATTTTAAAACCAGTGTGTTTCTTGGTGCACCCTGTACTCTGTGCATCTTATAAAATTTCCTATTCCAGGATGCGCCATCACTTGTTGATGCCAGGACTTTCAATCCACAGGATAACTCTAGATAGCCAATGGCACTCCATATGATAGGGAATAGGTGGTCTGCTCTGCATCCATCTGTAGGCCAGTATCCTACACTCATCTCAAGTTCAAATGACAGTCCTCTTACCATCAGAACAAGAATGTGGCTGGCAATATCGGGCATGTTGCTGTCCTCTCCGTTGACACGTTTCTCAAGATTCACTAAGTCTTCATTTACACTGCCTAGATTGATGAAGCCAATAAGCTGACCAGTGTATTTGTCGTAGACCAAGTCTCTTTTAACCTTTATTTCGTCATGCAGCAAGACAACATACCGCATCTCTTCAGGTATACCCTTGGCATTCATCTCAGACACAATCTCTTTCAACACAGGCTGGTTAATACCGACTTTCGGCTTTATGTAGTTGGAGTAGTCACTCAGTGTTCTCTGGCTTGGTAGTTTTACAAACCCTGAGTTCCTAAGAGCATCATAACCAGCTGATGATTTGAATTTCAGAAATAGACACCAGCGAATGATTGTAGGATGCCAGCGCATCTGTCTGCTGTCAGTGCATTGTGCATATCGTAATTGTTCTTCCCAGAACAGCCGCTGGAAACTGTCTTCTTTGAAATTCTTCACAACTTCTCCTGTACATTCTTCCATGACATTTTGTATGTCACATTGCAAAGACTTGTCCATTTCAATGCCATCTTCAATGATGAGCTTCTTTGCAGCCCTGATGAGTGATTTTCTCATGACATCCACGTCTCTGCGAAGATTGACAGCGCGTTCCTGAAGCTGTGGTTTTGTCAAGCAACGAAAGTTGACCCTGCTCTTTGAACATGACAAGTTCTCTTCATTTCTTTCTTTCCTTCGTGACAGTAGTGCTCTTAGGTTACTTCGATATTTGGCACATGAAGGACACCTTGACTTTTCTGTGATCATCGAGCACTTTGTTGATCTGACTGTTGCATGGTATGTACTACCATCAATGGACTAGGCGTTGTAGTCACCCTCAATATAGGAAGACACTTCTTGCTCGTCAGAAAAGGACACAGCTCTAACTATCTCCCCACCCTTGCTGTTAACAAGCTTGAGAAAAACTTCGTCTGCATTTCCAGGACAGATGGAGGAGTTACTGACCAAGGTAACCAGTTTGTTCAGTGTCTGGATAGAATCAATGGTTGTTGGAAGGCCCTCCAAAATGGTGTGTGTTTGGGGAAGTTTTCGCCCATGTATAGCAACTTTCCAATGTAGATCTTTAGTAACGACAACACTTCTAGATGCTTTCAATTCTTCTCCCATCTTCTCCATCTTGTTGAAATGTAATGCAGATTCTAGCATCACATGGGACCAGCCAGATGGTAGTGTAACTTGGTTTGTATTTTGGTGCAGGAAGGAAAAGTTGAAGGTTACCTCTTCAAGACAAACAAAGTCTTTCACCTATGTAGAAAAAGAACATAAACCACTGACAGTGTGGATTTGCAAGTATGGAGTAATAAAATATGTATACGTATTATTTTGAAGTAATTGACAACTATTTTTTTGATGACAAAGTCTGTAAAGGTAAAACAAATTTACCAATAATGAAAATGTGTAGACAGTTGCAATAAGCAGAAAATGTTTGTTAATGGACTGACTCCTGGACTGTGTAGTGACAGTTGTGTACATCATCTAGCCTTTCTTGTTCTACTAGCACACTAAATGCCTAGTACTTTGCTTTGCCTACAATCATTGTAAGTCCTTGTTGACAAATATGAAATAAATTCCAGTCTGGTCTTGAATTTTTTAACAAATACAATGCTGACTGTCAATATCTTGCTTTTGTTGGTAAATTAAATAATGGTAGTTGATCATGATTCAAAGACTAAAACAAGAAACTGTAAGAGAAAAACATACAAATACAATGGAAAATAGCCGAAAGTTGCAGCTTAGAGCTTTCAAAATATACATTTAATTTTACCTGTTTACTCTGAGTGTTTTGTCGTTGTTGTCTCAATTTCTTGAAATGCCCTTTGTGAAATGTCCATCGCCCTTTGTTGCGGCATCTTTTTTACACTCGGAGACCTGCGTGACAGATCAAGCACAAAATCAAGCACTTGCAGGGCTTCATGACACGAGAGAAATGTCGTTCATGTTGCCGGAATCAAAACAAAAGTTTTTTACTCGAAATTCCCACCATTAAATATGTTAGATTACAAAATTACGGACGTCAGTATATTTCAAATAATGATACAAGTCCCGAAATCAAAGAAACTATACATCAAATACTATGTACTACTCAAGCCACTTTGAACAAAAAGGTTACCAAAGAATCGAGCATCGACTCGCGGGTCACAAAAGAAACAAAATGGCGGCTGGGTCATCTGTTTTTTTAGTCCTCCGCTACGGTGATTTTTAGTTCTTAAATCGCCAAGTTGAGCTAAAATTGCTAATAACCAGATAAAGAGGCCTCATTTTAATAGATTTGATCAATCTTCAACCCGAGAAATGATGAATATTTCGGTTCAGTACATGACGAATACAGATCGTCAATGGACGCCATTTTCTAAATGGTGTGGAAAAACATTACTCAAAATACGAACAGTTTGTGTGTCATCGTATACATTTTTTCAAAAAATGAGCAGTCCGTTATAATTGTACGATTACTATAATCAGAAGAGGAGATAATGTAATGAAAAAAATCGTCAGAATTTTGCAGTCTCGAGGAAACAAAAATTCACGCTCGGCCGACACATATGAGTGACACAATCCAATTCAAATGACCTTCACAAGATAGCGTAATGAGATGCCGATATATCGCTAAAAAATCAATTAGGTAACACATATCACACACTTACCGCATCAAGAAATACTGATTATCGAGTATATACTGACGTTTCGACGAAGCTGTAGATTTTATGGCCGATTTTGGTCAATTTCTTCGCCGAAGACAGCTCCGATGTACCCACGCTTTGAGAGGACACTACAGCTGGTGTGACATCATCAACAGCGAACGCAAGCGCAACGCGCATCCTACCAGCTAATCCCCTCGTTTGCACATTTTGACAATAATAGCGTTTCCCGACCGTTTTGTGGAGGGACCATGTGTTGAAGTATGCTGTCGCGAGCCGACGCGACGCTGGTATTAACAGTAAACAATTTGCATGATGGCATATTCCATTTTAATCTACAGGGACACCTAGGGCGCATCGCTCGATTGTGTAAGGTTCCGGGTAAGGTACATGTTGCTCTTTTATGCTGTAAAGTTTTCCCATCGTTTAAAATACTGTGGTTGTATGTTACAGTCTTCATGATTAATTTGGAGATATAGTCAATGATGCTTTTCTCGTTAAGCGAGACACCGAATCGTACATTAAATAATATGGTCCTTGCTAATTAACATAATAAAGGTCAGGGGTCACATTGTTGTGAGACTCTGCATTGTTTCAAGTCGATTGTGTAAATGACGCGACGTTTGAATGAATTTTGTCCACTGCACTAATTCCTTCGTCGGGAAAGGTTACTGATTCTGAATCTAGGACGTCCATTACCCCGATTATTTAATGACAGGACTACATGGAAATCAACGGAATCCTGGATATCGCTGATGAACTTGATGTATGTTACCAAGGTCCTTTGTGGAGTGACAGTGCTGTTCCCGATCTCGACAATGAAGTCAGCAACTGTGATCGTAGCATGAACATGACTAAGTCTATGAGTCCTTGAATCTTTCAGGGACCAATTGAGGTGTCCCTGAATCTTTCAAGGACTATCCTAATGTGACCATGAAGCTTTCAAAGACCGCCACGACGAGTCCTTGAAGCATTCAGGGACCACCCTGATATGTCCCTGGATCTTTTAGAGGCCACTCTGATGAGTTCTCGAAACATTCAGGGACAACCCGGATGAGTCTTGAAACTTTCAGGGACCAACCTGAGGTGTCCACGAATCTTTCAAGGACTATCCTAATGTGACCTTGAAACTTTGAGGGACCACCCACATGAGTCCTTGAAACTTGTAAGGACCACCCTGATGTGTTCCTTAATCTTTCTAAGGGACCACTTAGATATGACCCCTAAACATTGTTTGAAATAGTAAAGAACCAATCTGATATGATTCCGAAACCTTAAAATGCATCCAGGTCTATTAAACAATACAGCATTCATCAAGTTTTGACCTTTAATCTTGACATTTTCAAGAATGTGTGTCATTGAGATGAAATATCCTTAAAAATTGTCAAAAAGGATAAATTTACAATTTTTGAATAGCAGATGGCTTTAAATACTACAATTTTTTATACTACTTTAACATTTAGTTCGATAATTACAGTTTTGATATTTTCACTAGAAAAATTGATAATTACTAAATGCTTTGAGTAAACTCTCTCTCAGAGAGCATATTCTGTGACTTTTATTGTTCATCTTATAATCACAAAATAGTTCCAATTATGTTGTATCATGACTCTTGGACCAAATCACACAGCACAGGCTGTAATGATGATAGGGAAAACTTTAATATGTACGAATGATATTGAGAAGCACATGCTTCGAGAACTGAATTTGGCACCTGTGAATCCCGTGTTCATAATAAACAGAGTGTGTCTACTGGTCTTGGAAAAATGTTTGATGAATTAAAGAATAGGTCAAAGGTACTTAACTTCATTCCAGGTCGAAGCCATGGACACTTTGATAACTTCAGTAATGATATATTTTCTGACATAGATGCTCACCAACTTCATAAATGGATTAATGGCAAGACAATTGAATATTCAGGTGGTGAGTGGGCTTTTTAAAGGGACGCTGTCTGGACCAACAATTATGTAAATTTTTCAATAACACAAAATTCAAATTTGTATTTCAAGTTGATTTCAAAAACGGACACCAATCAGCATGTCCACTCTGTGATATTATTATTGGAAGTAATAAAGGATTAACAGTCATTGTTTTATATATGTTTGGAAACTTTGGGGATGTTTTGGGGATTTTCTCCCATATTTCATAACATTATGAATAAATAAATAAGTAGATTGTGTGTTTGTTTCAGTGACTATGTCGCTAGATTAAATGCGCTGTAAGTCAGTATACCAGTGCCATAATTACATACCTCTGCACAGGAAACCCTCTTTAAAGTATCAATGGGCATGGCAATTGTAACTGCGTCTGTGTGAATAACTTGTTTACAAATAAAATATTTTGTTCACAATATTTCAGTTTGTTGATTGAAAATTGAAAAATTGATAGAAAATGTAAACTTTAAAATATAAAATACACTGGTGCAAACTTAAAACATTCATCAATCTCATGTGCCTTGGATACAGTTTCTACTTAGGGTGTATTGGTCCAATACAACCTTAGAACGCAGTTTCAACAACCCTACCCTTACAACTACACAAACATTTAAAGCTCTTTCAACATGGGACATCATACAGCTTACTTTGGCACTAATCTTCATTTTCAGACTAAAGGAATTATATTCTCTTTTGCTTTACATCGGCAATAAATATATTTGCTTGTCAATACAGTATGTGCTGTTGTACAAGACGTACACTGGTATTTGTTGAAAAAAGAATCCACGTTCAGACTAAAATTAATTTGACAACAATGAAAACGCACTTCACACACATTGGCTGGTGTTGATAAACCAAATATTGTGTATGTCAACATTTTTTAAAGAGTATACTAACACACTGTAGTTGGAATATTCAACAAAAATGCTGAAAATATTAAGTTCCTTTGCTGTCATAAGAAAAAGTCAACAGTAATTTGTATTATTTGCTATGTAAAACTCGAATATGGTTTCAGTGAGGTGTCGATGAGTGGAAAAATTTGGAAAACCAATTGAGTAGGCCAAGGTCTTAAAGAGAATTTTCTAGTTTGATCTGATTGTTGGAACATATCAAACAGCTGTTGATTGCCATAGCACTCTGGAATCACAAAACATAGACCTCAACACTCACATATCGCACAAGACAAAAACTAATACAGTGTGTTGCACAAACAGCAGATTTTATGTTAAAGTCCACAAATAAATATACATGTACATATGATTCTGAAAAAAAAAATATTTACGACATATTTTTCACGAGAGTTGCACGATAAGTTGTGTGTATATATATATTCTAAAAATGAATGCACTATAAGACTAATCAATGTAATTGCTGATTATTCTCCAAATCTCTGCTGCAACACCCGAGTCATAAACATATTCTGTTAAAAGGTCTTCCTGATAATGAATATAATGGACATTTTGCACAATGTCAGTAACTATGGCATCTGTCAAACCTGTCATTAGGGTAGGTGAAATGAAACCCTTTTGTCCTTGTGACTCTCTGAAGGAGATAATGTCCTTTTCAATTGCACTCCTTTGTCCATCATTAATTTCATGTGTTTGCCTGTCAATTGTGTTGCGGCTGCAACAAGATCATCATCTGTTAGTCTTGAGGAATCAGACCTGGATATATTGGGCAATCACTGCACCCACACTGAAAATGACAAATGTCACAACAAAAATGCTTTGCAGATTTTGTACGAGCAATATCACTGATACAACCAAAATGATCAAGTAGTATGTTCCTCCTACATATATCATGTGACTTGCAGTATTTTTGCATTGTTTTATCTGTGGCACAGAGACTAGTGACTACTGCATGAAAGTACACAGTTGAATAAGACTGTTGACCATTTCTCCCAGCCCTGCCAGCTTCTTGTGTGAACCCTTGAAATGTCCTAGCTGCGCCCCAATGAATTAACATGTAGATATCTGACGCATCGACACCCATTCCAAAAGGAACAGTGGCAATAACCACGCGTATATTAGAGTTGGTCTCTTTAAAGCTTTTCTCTATGTATCGCTTATTCTTGACTGGTGTTGAGCGATGATACATAGAAAATAGGGCATTTCGTATGCCTGGTGGACCTAGCCATGAATCATCCCCAACTCAACTAAAAAGTACTTGTATAAGGCTGCATATGACTTTATATTTCTGAAATAAATAATGTATTTGTTACAGTTTTGCTTTAATGTTCTCAACTCGTCTGCCATTCAGAAGAAGGTACTTTAGTTCCTCCCCCAGCAGCAGCTTCATACAGTGTTTGCTGAGTTATGTAATTTTTGCCTTACCGCACTCCTTGAGTGTGTTGTTGAGCAATAAAGTATTGTATTGTATTGTATTAAAGTAATAGTGCTCTTACAGCATGGTAAAAGATATTACCACGGTCAAGATCGGTAGTGACTACTTCGAATTTGTCCATACACAATATTTTCATTCTGTCCTGTTGCATCTGTTGAGTTGCAGTTGCAGTTAATGCAAGAATGCTATACTTCTGCAGCACACTTCTCAACTCACCAATTCTGGCATAATCTGGTCGAAATTCGTGCCCCTATTAAAAGAGAGTGCATAACAAAACATTTACTTTCGCACAGCCCATGATCAAACTGTTAACCTTTCATCACAAATGTGTCTCGGAAATAAGCTTGCTTACTAATTAAACTTATGATCCTGTTTATTAAAACAATAAATCATAAATAAACCCCTTACGTCCTGGGACATAGCAGTATGTTCACATTAAACAATCTATCACAGCCTTCCTCCATAACGTACAAAAAATAGCATGTTTTAGTTTTATATCAGTAAAATTATTCAAGAATGTGTATGTGTAAACATCAAAAGTTAAATGGTCACCATCTTTTGTACTGGTATACCTCTTATCATAAAATAGCCTTCCATGCAACTGCATCAAATTGTACATAATATAACCATAGAGTTTTCATGCATTGAAGGACGTTCACATAAATTTTCATGGGGAAGACATTAAATACAAATAATAATTTGAACATATCTGGACCCTGCATTTAAAACTTGTGAAAATATGTCATTTTCAGAACTGCCCAGAACCCTAAAATCTCATGTTAACTGAGAGGATGTTTTGCACGACTCAAGCGAGACAAGTACTGGACAAACACAGGATAAACTGTGTATCTTACTGTCTTAAATACTGCCTAAAATTGCAGCATGATCTTTTTTCTTCAATATTACATCTACTTCTGTTTTACATATAGATTGGATTGTATTACTTGGCAGGCAACCTGCTGCTAACATTTATTATGAATGTCTTGCAAGATCTCACAAAAAGCAAAAAATCATCTATTTCCATGTAGGAATCAAAACTTACCACTGGACAAGGCAGTGTGCCTCATCAATCACAATACAGTATATGCTATCTTGGTATGAAGGTTGACAGAGTACAGACTGCCAATTTCCCTTAAATAACGCCTCTGGACTCAGTAACAGAATGTCACTGTCTTGATCTGTTGTAATGAAAAAAAAACACAACAGCTTCAATATTATTATAATAACGAAATGATTCAAACAAATTAACTTTTTGAAGTATGAATTACTTATGACCGAAACTCCAAGTTTGAAAATTAAATTTTTGTGAAAACATGTTTAAAGCCACAGATTATTGTTTACAGACTTTTAAAAATCCTACTGCGGGATGCCCTTGCTATTCACATGAGGATATATTTTAAATTTTAAACAAACCTGCACATTTACAGATGTCAGTAAAATGACAGGTGAGAAAGCAAAGATGCCATTTATAATAAATGTTATTGTGTAGCCCATGATGATCATGGAACGTCACACTGAAATGTACTTAATAACACAAACCCGTAGAGTCGGAAGTTTGTTGATTCAACTGGACAGCTTTTATTCCTAGGAGATCCAAGCGTGCCACTTGATCTACCATTAAAGCAACCAACGGTGAAATGACAAGCACCTTACGACCAGCTGTACCCAGATGAGCTAAGACACTTGGTAACAATGCATAAAATAACTGTTTTGCCATAACCAGTTGGCAGTATTCCTAGAACATCATGGCAAGCGACAACATGTTCAAGACACTCAACTTGCTTATCCTAAGTTATTAACAATAACATGGAGATATACGTTTGATTAGTCATGATAATATTATCTGTGGTAGGAGCTCAGGGCAATTTATAGGTATAATTCTAAAAGTTGTTTATAACATTGATTAATCAATCTACTATTTATTAATTTGAAGCTATGTAGGATCTCTGTTATGCATGGACAAGAATCTGACTTCAGTGGACATCAAACATGTAATCAACATCGCCACAACAGAAACAGTATATAAACTTATCAGCATGTATTACGGCGTAGTCCCATTCGTTCATGCTAAAAGGAAAAAAAGTTTCTATGACTTGTATCATGGAGGTAAAACGAGGTTGTTCTACTCACAGGTGCCCGGAGTGTTGTTTGGATAGTCTGTGGAATTAGACTCAATATACTTAGTTCGGCCTTCGGCCTCCCATCCGACAGACTTTCCTAACAGCAATCCTAACACCAGTGGTACCTACCAGTACCCACTATCGCCACGGCTATAAATGAACAATACTTATCGTAGTCGTTCGCAATCAGTAAGTTCTTCATTTTCACCTCCGCTGCAATTCCCTGTGCTATTGTTCATGCTAGCGAAGAAAAACCAGCTACAGTAATGTAACTTATATGGCATTTTATGTTCCTTTAATGTTGTCTCCACCGCTGTCAGTAGATTTCTCCTCGACACGATGACACTGGCGTGAGGCTTACTGGGGGTCGCCATCTTGGGTTAAATTGCTCCCGCCTCATGCCTCAATCTGCCATCTTCCGGCCCTAAGATATTTCAGATTTAGGATTGCCCCAGACTTTGTGTGGGCGGGCGGAAGAAGAGCCCCACTGCAGTCTGGGTAAACCAAGACTAGGGAGCGATGGCCCCCTTCGCCGACAGGCGGCTTGCTACAGCGACACTTTTTCTCGCGTCGCATTGTAAACTAAGAGTATGTTAATGTTCTTTAAACTTATTCTGAAAATCGGCACTCTCCACTTTCCCATGATAAAAGTCGGCAATGGTGCTAGAAAGAGTGGCGTCAAATTCTGGTACATGTAAGAGTGCCTTCAGGTGACCGGGAGTCAAGTCGCCGCCTGCGACCAAATTTACTGCATCATAACTCTTTCCACTTCCAGTTGGACCATTTATGAATATGAATGACATTTTTGTGATCTATATAATGGAATTTTTTTAAAACTATTTTTCGTAAAGATATATTATGGTAAGAAAATGGCAATCTTTTGTATTTCAGAAGCAATAAAAATATTGGAAAGTGGTGACATTCATACTAGTGATAGAGGCGACAAATTCATATTAGGTGAATATGTAGATCCTATTATATATGTAGACAATCTAGATTGTATTTTTCCAATCAATCCTAAATATGGTTCAAAAGATCCTGCTACATGTGATGAAATCCGTGTATCTTGGCGACCGAGTCTTCAAAAGTTTACCGATCTGGTAGTATCCCGGAGCTTAGGTGAATGTTTCGATACAAGCAGTGCTAAAAGTTTCGCTGCAAGCCTGGCCGCTCACTCCAAGAATGCCCGGTAACATTTTACAATCTTTCTAATGACTTTTTCGCTACATGCATTGATATAGCCCAAGAAGTTGACTGTGGCTTTAAAACAGTGTGCTGATTGCCAGCCAGAGAAAATCCTGTTATTGTTCCTCGTAATGTTAGAAAAAGTAGTAAGATAAAATTGTTGGCATTTAAACCGCGCATATTTAAGCGTTCCCGTTCCAAAGGCGGTATGTATTATATAAGACAGTTTACGATGGAGCCAGTCGTCAATGAATATAAGATAAGCGGGCTAGCTGATATACTGAAACTTGATTTAATAGGGACCTAGACACTCAGAACTACTCATACACCATGTATCACACAGATATATCAGATTCTTCGGGACATGGATTTGTTCTAGAAGACCCCTTCGGTAAAAAACAGAGGGTAGATGTCAATGGTGTTAGAGACGAATTAATAAAGAAATGGGAGGAAATGGTGATGCTTGACCTTCAGTTTATTCCGAGGAGACTTACTATCCATTACCACAAAAAGCGTCGCTTTATAAAAGTATTCCACGAAGCAGTTTTAGAAAAAGATTTTCCCGAAGTTGAGCGAGTCGCGGACATCGCCATGATCTGTATCGAAGGCATGGCCAAAGAAAGAAAGATGTTCTCCGTTTATACAGAAATGGAAGTCAAATTTAAAAATCCAAAAGATCAAAGTTTACAAACTCGTGTGTACTATGCTAACTATAAAGGTATATACACAAAAGAGGTAGTAGGATCGGAATCGGATGTGAAACGAGAATTTCCGTGTGAAAGCTACCAGGCTGTGACAAGATAATGGTGCAAGTTTGCAACATTATTTGTCTTACAACTTTGTTGCCAGGAGGTTACTAGAACGGTATTCAAGGTTGGTATTCATTGTTGACATTGGAATGGCTAGAACTGGTGCGAACTTTGTCAGAAGCTTGTAGACTTTACCTTGTCTGAACCTTGAAGACTCCCCCTTATCGCTTGTGCCTATCTGTGTACATAGACTGGATAATGTTACATAACAGTTCTACATATCCTCCTTCCCCCCTCCCCCCACCCTTTCCATTAATTTTGGGGATAATACCAATATTCCTGCAAGTATTTTAGCAGTATGTTAAACCATCACAAGTGCATCCTCATCTTCTCTCCTATACCAAACTGTAGTGATGGTCATACTTGCAAATTAATACTGCGCAGGTGTCGGTGTATGCATATGTATGTTTGAAAAGTCTTACCACTTAGGGACAGTGTCACTCGTACATTCCACAACGGTCAAGTACAAGTTCTTAATCATGAACCAGGTAAGACCTAATGTAGGATGACCGAACTTATTTATCGCTAAAATGAAAAGGAATACCAAAGTGAATAACACTACAAAAATGAGAGGCAAAACTTATATTGAAAGTTGAAATAATTTTTGTCAATTGTCAAGCCTTACAATGTGCTCAAAAATGAAGGATATTCAGGTCCAACTAGTCCATATGAAGAAAAACCTGACATGCGTTCCTTTTACACATGATAAATATATATGTATGAATGCAGTACATTATAAAGTGAGGGATAGGTTTATATTGATTACATCATGGAAATGTAAAAATTATTGTTAATGGGAAAGGTTACTTATAATCATACTTGTCTCATTTTTGAAACATGAGTTTGGTAACAGCAATTACATTTTGTGAATGTAAAATGTCCAATATATAAAAAATATGAAGCCATCTTCATCATAAAAATTACTATCATTTAGGTATTTGTTGCATGCACTTGTTTCTATGTTCGTGGTAAAATTTGAGATGCCTCTAATTTTAAAAATTAAACTCAGAATTCTAACTATCAATGTCATACAGTTCTCAACATAAGGCTGAACAAATTATATTACGTTGGTATTTGAATCAAATTCTTTGAAGTTTACATCTTACTGTCATATTGTCAGCTACAAAATTATTTCTTCAGGTAAACTGCAACTGCAATATCAAAAATTTGTGGCAGTATGACTCGTAATGTAAATAACCTTTGTAAATAAAAAAATGAATACAAGGCATTAAACAGTGCTTTTCTCGTTAGTAAAAAACCTATCATTACAAAGCAACTCATTAAATTCTAAGTAAGCTAGAAGTTATAATGACAGCACAAAATTGTAGACAAAAACAGTGAATTATGCAAAGCACATATTTGTGCCAGTGATGTAGCTTGTCATGATTGAAGTCAAATTGACTGAAATGAACACACAGTAGCCTCAAAAGTCCCATATATATACAAATTACTGAAATTTTTCCTCAGTGGAATTATGGCTTACCAATTTATCTGGTTTTCTGTTTCTGTGTTGTCCAATGCTTGAGCACATTAATCGTTGTTGACATCTTTGAAATTTGGTACACTTTAGTCAGTCAGTTTGATATCTTTTGTGGATGAAAGCTGAAACGACAGAAATTTAGAACGTAAGTGATAAGTAATAAAACCTTTGTCCAGTGCAGGAGTACAAGGAACAACATCTGCTTTTTCATCTTGACTAAAGCCACCGTTTGTTTATAATTGGAAAAAAGTTGTACTTAAAGCCTATTAATATTCATACATATTAGAACCCCACAAAATTGGTCCCCTTGTCTAGATCTATATGTACAATGACCCTGATTGATACAAAATTTTGTTTGATCAATAAAGCAGCTGTTATTGATGAACACAAATTAAAAGTTGCAATATACATACCCTTTATCGCTCCTGTTATTTCAACATCTAAACCATGATATCCCGGCATTTTCACTGCCTATATCCTTAGTGGTGGCTGCAGTATTTCTTTCAAAGTTTTTGCGATGTGGTGACTTGCACTGTTTCTTGGGCTTCATGATTTTACTTTGGCCTTTTGCACTCCATTGCTACCCAGTTTTCACAGGCTGTGTGACTCCTTGATTGGTGTATTACTGGTTTGGTTTTGTTGACCTTTGACCTCTGCCAATGCATATGTGCCATTGATTCATTGCTGTTTGAGGTTGCCTATAAGTCCTCAGTCAGAATTTTCCTGTCTCCTGTAAAAAATTGAAAATCATGCATAAAACATAAAACCTTAATAATTTAAAAAAACACGTCTTCAAGTGTCAGAGTCCTAAATTTTTTGCAGTGGAAAGAATTTACAATACAACTAGCAGTCCCCACGGTAATTAAATAAGCACAATTTTTTGGTCAGGTTTTCACAAACAACCACGCATATTTAAACCAACCTTCCGTCTAGGTCTTCATAGTGTTGCAATAATCTACACAGTCTGAAAGATTCTTCATTACTACCAAGATTATTTAATTTCAAAATTTATCACGGCTTGGTTTTTTATTGAAAAATAAAGACAGAGCATTTTTCACCAGTTAAAAAAATGTTAAATAGAAATCTTTTTTCTTTGAGGTTTACAATAGTATGCTGACAGTCATTTCACTTCACAACTGTAGACAAGCAGTCATAAATGCAAGGTTAGTTTGTAGGTGACTGTTACATAATACCGGGTGTATATATGTGTTCTCAGATTTGGAAGGAGATACTATTCCCGCTCACAAAGTACGATCATAAATTACGTTGAGAGATACATAATTCACTCATGAGGTGCAGAAAGTTTTCTGCATAATGAAATTTTAGAAGACACACAGTATGAATTCTCAACCATACTACTTAACGTAGCATTCAGAAAATATGAATGAAATGATTATGCTTGAAATGTGGAGAATTTTCAGCTGACCTTCACTATGATCTGTGTTACTGAAGCCCAAAAACCACTGTCAAAAGGTGAAAATGTACATGGGATTTTATTCCGAATCATTATCGTGTGTAATGTATTAAACACAAGACTACACTGCTCTTGCACTGCCAACCTGACGTTTTCGGAAATACTGGGCACAGAATATGATTATAGAGACACTGATCACTGATGGGGTCTTTGTTGTTTCATTTGATTAAATGTATACACAGTTCTCCAAAACCCAGCCGACACTGCAACCAAAAGCTATCTTGCAGAAGACAACACTTACCTAATTTCTTTACTATGGCGCGAAAATAACGCTGTTTAAATTACCACCAAACTTCCATGCGAGGCTATACCAGTATTTTTCCCCGACCTTTATACATTTGTCCTCAGTGACAACGATGAAAGAAACAGTCTGAACACTCCATGTTTCTTCATTGCACCAATACACGAGAGCAAACTTGTTCAAAGCCATATTAATATTAGTCAACAAGAAAATATTATCTAACTATAACAATGAAGTAGTACTTCAAACGCAGCAGAGCCTAGAACTAGTAGAAGCAGATGTAGTATATTTCAACGGTAACGTTGTTTATATATTTGATTTGCCACCAAAGATACCAGAAAACATCACGTGTTTCATTTGGACCAATTAGTAAGAGAGATTCATATGATTGCTGATGTCATCCAGATTGACCAGGTTGATTGTAGTTGTTTTGTTCATGTAGTTGATTTGGCACCAGAGATAACAGGCATATCACATGTTTCATTCGGGCCAATCAGTAAGAAACATTCACATCATGTATGACATCATTGGGCCATTGGACTTTTAGTATTGAATTTGATGTAAACAATAATGGCAGTCTGCAGGTCTCATAGATGTGGTAGAAGTTGCTTTGGTCAGGTGGTGTTTTTCTTCCAGTATCTTCAAATTACTGTGACAAGTCTAACATTGGTGAGCTAGCTGTAAAATGTAAACTTTGCTGTGGTTGAAATACATTTGTTATTCCCGTCAGTGGTATAAGGGAAAAGATGTTTATGTGAACAGGTGCAGATGATCCGCTGGCTTATAAGTAAATTTCCAAATACATGTGAAAAGGACTAGGACAGCCAAGTTTTGTAAAACTAGTGAATCTGTATTTGTAGGTGGCAATGCACCTACCATTAACATTTATAATCTAAATGGAGTTTAAATGCCTTAAAGTATGGCTCAGTATTAAAAGACCCCTGTTCAAAATGTAACAAAAAGATCTCAAAATATTTCTGTAGCATGAGAGTCAATTTTATGTTTCTGAAAAAAAATACATTTTTTGACTAAATAATTTGCTGCAACTATATGTTCATGAATATTACTGGATGAAGAGTGAACAGTTTCTTAGAAATAAGTATTTGTCTTGCTTAAAATGTAATTTGTTTGTTATAAAAGACAGAATATTCCAAGAAATTACAAAAAAACCTACAAACATGTTTTCCAATTGAAATATCTCAGTATCATTGTTGTCATGTTGATCTAACATTTTGCCAGCTCACTGGAAATCTTATATTATGGACTTATTTACCACAATGCTCACACATCCTTATGTAATCTCTATACGCCTTGCCTGGATATCATACAAGAAAGATGGACTTTGTACAAGGAGTAAACAAGGTAGCCAGATGCTCGTAGATTTCGCGGGAGGGTTTTTACAAAGATTGGCAACTTTTAAGTCAGCGTCAGGCAGGTTTATCAAGGATGTCACAAGGTCAACACTACGTTGCAGTTTGATGGGGCAGCCTTGTAACTTTCGTACGGGTTAGTAAAATTCTACGATGAAATGCTTGATAAAGCTGAAGCTGTTGAGGGTTCCGGCCTCGTTCTCGAGGAAACACTTGTTTTAAAGTTATTCTCTTAAAGTTCTGCTGGGCGCTGGCACCCTTTCGGAACGGACCCAACTGCCTGTATGGTTAAAAATAAGAAATGTGTGAGCGATGTAATTCTACCTCGCGGTAGCAAGAATTTCTTCCAGTATGCAGTCGTGCCAGGTATAAAGTTTGGTGATGCTGAGTTTTCCAAGAAGAAGGCTTGTCAGACCAGAAGGGACTGGAAGACATACGCCCCGTTTGTATCCGATTACTGCTGGGATGGAATACAATTTCCAACACCTGCTGATCAGCCCGTGCCCAAGAGCTTCGAGCAGCAAATCCAGGGGTGAAGTTACAAGTATGGCAGATTTACGAAAGTGATCCTTACACGTCTGGCATAACTGTGTTATATAGTGGCGGCCCTTTCAAACTGAGAGACACAGCACAGATAGCCAATATCTTACTGATACTTGGTGAAGGCAGCTCACGCGGCATCGCATCTCGAAGGTGCCACTCTCTACCAATAACTAAATTAAATCGTCTTTTTAATTCTAATAATAATCGTAAGAATAAGCACAGGCAAAAGTGTATTTGTATAGGTTGTGAGTGAGGTTCTGCATCAACAGAAGAATTGGAAATACATCATGTGTACTGTGGGACAGACATCGCTCAGCCAATTTTTCCTAAGGAAGTATGTCAATTTGAAGGACATCGGAAGAAGGTGGTTTGTCCCTACGTCGTGTTTGCAGATACTGAGGTGGTAATTGAGAAGGGTGACACCCGCCGGTACATCCAAATGTGTCTTTCGTATGTTATGATTGAGCGATGGCCAGGCAGTGAGCCAAAAATTTACCATTAGAACATTCAAGGGCCTCTCCTGTGTTACAGAATTTCTAAAGGGCTGAGATCTATGAAGAAAAGGGTTGAGATCAATTTGGAATCATATTATTGGGAAGTCATACCGATGAAAGATCCTTCGGCGGAGCATGAGACTTGTATTGCATGTGCCACACACCGATTTTTATGAAATCCAATATGGCCGCCAGGTCACGTGACTAATTAAAAATTCAAGGGTCAGGTGCACACCTTCTCTTTAACCCTTATCACTCCCCCCC
>LD350092.1:45647-65606 GCA_001465055.1 Ptychodera flava | reverse complement strand
TACCAGGATTATCTGAGCTTGTAAGAAATGTATTCGGTGATGAGGCCGTCAGATATTGCTCCAGTGCAGAGCCCGACCATGTGAGTTGTACATAGAATTTAGAAGATGTGTTACACAATAGAATACCGGTCGAGGATCTGACACCCGACGACATGGGGCGAATCAAAGATGTACTGACATTCTTACGGCAAGATGCTAGCAGTAATGCACATAAAATACAAGCTTTTGAAAATAAAATCGAAAAATGGAACAATCTAAACCCAAAATATAAAGCTATTAATGATGAATTAAGGATTGCAAATATGCGTCCTGGCGAGCTTAAGAGTGAAAGAGTTAGAATTCCGCTACAGGAAAGAGAAGTTAGTAAACAGTTAAAGGAAATTCCTGAAACTGACAAGAAAGAAAAAATGCCCCAAAACTACTAGCTAAACTGAGAACAAGAAAAGGTAAAGTTGAGGATCGAATTAAAATGAAACTTATTATTTCAATGAGTTACTTGAAAGACTTTCACCGACTAGGTCTCTTCGTGATGGAATTTCCGATCCACAATTGACAATCAAGCTGAAACTGACAGAGTTATTTCCATGGAATGGTATTACAATCGCAGCATTATTTACTGCCCTTGGAATGACAATATCAACAATGGCCCTGGATGTGGCTAAAGAAGGAGGGGGGTCAGCTGGTGGCTCTTGGGCATACATGGCACAGGCTGCCCAAAATATATACAAAAGCAAAGGAAATTGTAAAGCAGTTTGGCGAATGGTTAAAAACCTTGGCCGCAAAAAGTGATGCCGCAATTCCCGGTTTAATAGGTTCCCTTGTCAGTTTTCTATTAAAAAACAGCAGGATCTGTTGTTGGGTTCGTTGGAGAACAGCTATGGATATTTTTAACTGGTTTAACGTTAGTAATAATAAATAAAATTATGTATTAATATATGGCCATACATGTTTGGTGAAAAGAATACTACAAAGTTTCTTTCTAAAAATAAAGACCTCTTTGGTTTCTCTGTTGAATTGGAATGGTGTAAACTCCGGCGGGTAAATCGACATATCCTTCGAGCAAATCAAGGCCTGAGATTCAAAGATGATAATCTATACATATTAGCTTTCATCAAGGAATGTCAAAAGGCTAACTTCTTTAAGCGTCTAGAATTCATAAACGTCTTCCAGGTGGCAGAGGACGACCAGGAAACTCATCACTACAAGAATATTAAGTTTTTCGACTTACGCGCGACACAGGTAATCGATTTATATTTCAGTCAGATAGAAATATTTATGTGAAGATGTGATTTATTTTCTTTGACTGAATTTTTTTCTTCTTAGTTACTACATACAATACACGAAAACAAAATGGGATACAATAGATCATTGTTACCGAATTTCAGCAACCGAATACCACAGGGAACAAAGGCAGTAAGGACCCATCATGTTCCAAGTGAGGCAGATCCGGGGGTGACACACGAAAGTTAGAAAGCGGAGTAGTCCTAGTTCCAGACACCTTCGATTTGCTTTTGATCTCATGATAGAGGGTCATGAACATACCCGAGTAGTGCAAAATGTTGCAAAAAATATAGTCGATAATGGTCCTCAAATTTGAGGGGAGGAACTTCTCAATTTGAATTCAGAATGAGAATTTAAGAAAATTTAAAGTGGTGCGGCCTATGCAGATGCTGCCGTCACTGATGATTAATTACTATTTGACACACATAAAACAAAATATGCTATTCGTCTGTCCCATCCCTTCTTAACAGGCCATGGGGTTGCATATCAATCAGTCTTAGGTAGTCATATTGAATGGGAAATTACGCTTGCACCCGCCACCCAATTACTTGTCAGTAATCATCGTACTACGCCCAATTATAAATTGAAAAACATTCAGATGAAATATGAAACAATCACGGATGACACCCTCGCGAGAGATACAGCAGGATATTACAACAATGGTAAGAGTTTTCTGTACGACCATTTACATTTTTTAGAACAATCCCATTCAAAGAATCCACCACGATTATCGATGAAAATATTAATGTGCCACGTCGTAGCATGAGAGGCATATAGTACTCTTCACTTAAGATCAGAATCAGTCAGAACTGAAAAGCGAACTTTTCTTTAATCCATCCATTGAATGTGTTTCTGTAACGATTGAGGGCATCTTAAATAAAATATACGTTCATGATATGGTGCCAATACATTTTTGGCGAGAAGCACGATGATATTTGGCTGAAGATAAAGATTAGTGTGAAATTAATATGGATGAAGTTGGCTTTTTGAAGAATAAATTATGTCTGTTTATTGATCTGCATAGCTTTAAAGATATTGAATTTCATGGAAATGGTTTAAGAGTAATAAATAGAAAAGATGGTATACAACTTGAAATAATAGAAAAAAGATATATCAGTGAAGAGTACCGACAATGCTCGTGATGATAACATATTTACCCATGTTTATGTCATAAGTGATGCCAAGGTATCTGTTGAGAATGGTAGATTAAAGTCTAAACTATTTTAGTGGAAATGAAAGCTAACTCTGTGGGGATCTCCTGAGTTCAGAAAAAAAATTCGCGAAAACTACAGAATGACAGACCTCTGTCATGACATCACAGACTACGACAGTTATTGCGTAAGTGACAGTTATTTCGCAAGACACGGCAAATAGTCTCCATAGGGTTGTAGCAGGGAGTCTACAGAATTATGAAAATGACTCCATAGGGATAATAGATAAAATTATGTATACTTATATGTAGCTAGAAGGATGGTGTAGCTAGAATTTATATACTTACAAATTATGTAAACTTATATGTAGCTAGAAGGATGGTGTAGCCAGAATTTATATACTCACATGTAGTCCGCTCCGTGGTAGTGCGAAAAATGAAGACCAATGGCCTCTGTTACAATACTTATTTGCGTGAATGTTGTGATACCCTTCAGAACGTGTGAATTCCCCCACTGAGTCATATATAGGTTACCCTCACTTGCACAATCTGCTTACGCATTAGCACTGGCTATGACTCACTGCCATGGCTTGCTTGCGCAATCCGCTACGCGCAAGCCATTATGTGTCAATGGCCGTTACTGTGGCTGCGCAGTAGGGGCTACAGGGAGGGGGATTTCCCACCCCTCCCTGTAGCTTTTTTCGAATGAAATGGTGTAAAAATTCTTATTTGTCCTGGAAAAGAACTCTTCTTTATTACTTTAATGTACAAACGCTATAACTATTTTTTACCGCTATCGTTTTGTTCCTTTGTGTAAATGGATCTTTACAATAACGGCAAATGTAAATATTCATATAACATTCATTCATAAATCACATTAAGCTTGAGAATAAGATACACTGGTAGTCATAGCTATCAATCAGAAAATCAGACTAAGTCAATAGACTGTTAAATTTTGATACATTGTAAGTTTACATCTGTCACGGTCTGAGCATCTGTCAATCATTGCTTCAATCAATACAGCAAAACGTAAAATGATCATGGTAAATACGGCTAGTTTTCAATCGGGTTCGAACCCACAACATACGACATCAGTCACCTAGCGGAGAGGCCACAGAAAGAACCGCTCAGCTAAATCTCCATTCCCCCAAAAAAAGTGGTTCAAAAGCCGGCTAAGTTGTTACATTTTTTTCTGACTGAGACTGCTCCACACGTTGTAGAGTTCGTGAAGCACTCACGAACGCATGCTTACTATCACACATCGCACATACAAACTTTATCGAAGCGAAGAAACAAATTCATCGCTTTAACTGGGCGAAAGTCGGTCGGGCATTTCGCGAAATATAGTCTTCCTTCAGGTTCAAAAGTAAGGCTTTTATTTTCAGTTTAAACTATTTCAGGAGAATTTTACCAACTAATACTGTGTGCAGTACTCTGCAGCTGATCGTTAAACACTGGCTAGTCAGTATCTCAGTATCAAAATACTCTATTTGATAAAGTCATGATTAAGTCTTACATATCTAATCACCACCACTTAACGTAACCATATACACTCTCGCTTCTACAGTCTATGGTGTAAAATGAGCTGATAGCCAAAATCTGCAAGAAAGCCTCGTTCTAATTTTAAACAGGTTCATGAGTATGATACCTATCGGTGTCGTTTAAGTATGACATAAAATTAATTGCATAGAATTCAGTGAATTAAATAATACCTACCTGTCCCCTGTATATGAACATCATATCATCCACATTGTTTATTCAACTCGATGCCAAACTTGTTTCCACAAGAATGCGGCAGATGATTTCACATGTTCGAAGTTTGTGGAAAACAAACGTGACCTGTGATGACCCCTGTTCAAACAGTGATCGCACCACCACCACACACAAGAAGGAACTGCGTTGTTCATCATGGCGCATGGCAAACATAGCGACATTTGGCGATTTTTTCAGAAAAAAATACATCAATAAAATATGCCGATATTCGAAAATTAACGATGAAATAAAACTATTTTATTATTTCAGATGGTTTAAAATTGACATAGGTTACGTGGTACCTGTGTGAAAAATTAACAACTGAACATACTCAAAATAAACAACTTCAACTGTGTATTTATATCCATTATTTTGTAAGATTATGAAAGACTTCCCATCGGACAAAAATATTGCCACTACTACACTGCAGTATTGGAAAATGCGTTTCGAATTGTGTTGGTTGACGAATGAAGCTACTGAACCGTCAGTTTGTGCAATGGTTTTCTAAAATCTTGCGTCTTTAAATTGAACTTTGATATCTTGATTTCCATCGATAAGCAACACAACAACGTATTGAAAATAAACTTGCATTGTTATTGTAGCTCACCAAGAAAATGTCTGATAAAAAATCTGAAGGAACATAATACATCATAAATATATATATATATCTGTGGAATTCATTATTATTGTTTTATTTATTCATTTAAATATTGATATTTATACTGGTTAGCTCCCTCATTCAAAAATGCACTGATTTCCAGGGAGGACGAGTGTTTCCCAAGAAGGATCAGGATTTGAAACAGCAGCGATGTTTCTTGGAACAAAATTCTTATGTAGGAGAGTACAAAGTATCTAATTTTCGGATCAAAACTTGATGCTACAGTCAATATAGATAAAAGTATAATATCACTAGGCATTTTGAGCGAAAATTATCTAGTGTGATACAGTTACAAAAAACAGTTACATCCAGATAGGTAGTACTCTAATATTTTTGTGTCATCCAAATGGGTTGGAACTATTGAGATCAGAGGAAAAATATTTCCTAGATTTGATCGATAGATTTGGTAAGAGATCACCATAGAATTCTATTATTATGTATGTTTAGAAATGACCCCAATTACCACCTATATGAAGGAATTTCTACACAAAAATTCAAATATCTCTGCATTGACAGAAGAAAATCACTTGAAATTGGGACAGTCTATTAAAAGATTTTGAAAAATTCTTTCGAATGGTACCAATTTTTTCGAAGTCACCTGTTTCCATGGTAATACTTTTGTGACGACAAAAACAATAGACAATAATTGCATGTTTGTGTAATGTTACATGTTGATGACACAAACTAAAACTTGTTTAACATTTCTCATGAGTCCACAGAAGATATGCTATTGAGTTTGGGGCTAATGAAAACAACTTACACTGCACTAATTGTGGCAACTGCAAAATTTCAAATCCACTATATCATTATAAATAATTGTGCGGTTTTTATACGAATATCACTCAAAGTTGTGTTTGATTTTCTGACTGTGGTTTGGATTGCAAATTTCCCTGGATGAGTATCACAGATGAAGTATCCTGTCGCCATGGCAACGACTGAAGACACATTTTCATATTTTAAGTGTAGCAGTCACTTTGAGACATACATGCAGTTTTACTGCAAAGTGCGTGTCAAGCCTGGCACTCAGAGGTAAACAAATGATATATCCATGAAAGTTACATTAAAACTATAATTATAGAAATACAGTACGACGCACTGATCATTAACATTTATTTATTTGCAGGGGCAAGAGGAAAGCCAAAGGTTAACGAGCAAGACTTGCCGAGTCTGTTAATTTTGGCTTTCCTCTTGCCCGCGCCCTTAAGAAACATTAATAGTCAGTGCAGAGTCTGTCATTTCCATTATCTTATCATTGAAACCCCCCCAAAAAATAAATAATTTAAAAAAAAAATAGTGAAATTTTACGAAAATTTCCCATGCGAACGGCAACGGGGCCCCAGAACGTGTCATTGAGAAGTGCACGCACTATAAAAATTTTGCAAATCTGGAGATTTGTTTGGAAAAAGGTGACTAAACTTAGCCCACAAGCGCTCCATTTTATTTTGTGATTGATTATGATCTTTGTACAAATCACAATTTTCGTTTTAGCTGTAGAATTAGTATGTTTACGATATTATTCATATTCACCGGTATGTAACCACACCATTACTGTGTATTTGTAGGCAGTCACGTGGTGCAGTTCTACCAATTAAAATGCGACAGCAAGGGCATGGTAATATAATTCAGCTTCAAACATTTTAAATGTTCACTTAGTTTATAAATCAAGGTATTCTTATTTATACTTGTGATATCAAAACGTACCGGTTTCAACGAGAAATCTGTTGTGATTTAAGTCATCTGTCTCAGTCAATCACGGCACAGGTGCAGCTTTCTAGTTCTGCCAATGACTGGCGCTCTGTCTAGAAGAAGACCGCACCGTGCCACGGAAAAACCCCAGCAAGTTGGGGTCAAAGTGCGGGTCACTGGCATTTGAAGTGTATCGATTGCTTTTACTTGGGGAGCGTTCAGTTACTATGGCCGGGGATGGGCCGGCAAAATCCATTGGGGGGGGGGGTCACCTCAAATTTGCAAACTGCAAAGGGGGTCATGTATTTTTCAAGCAGCTCAGAGGGGGGTTATTAAATTTTTATAAGTATCCGTCCCGTGAAAAAGCAGTGTCAGTGTTCAGAAATACTCTGGGAGATAAAATGATTTGTTCCGTGATTTCATTCTCTGAAGTTATTCAACTGTAAATCTGAACAAAAGTATAATTATCTGTCACATGAACATCTTGACTTGACAACTCGGAGACTTGTCTTATTATAAATCAAGCTCGCTGCACTGGGTGCAATGAACAATTACTATTACTTACATATTAGAGATATAGCAAGTTTTGGCAGGAAAATTATTTAACAGTTACCTGTACTGAGACTACTAGTATCATAGAAAGTTAAATAATACCTGTAGGTGAAAATCCAATATCATAATTGTTGTCCACATCTGAACTTTTAAATACCCTATTTGAATTCGAGTACATTTGTATTATTTATCAAACACCTATAAAGGCACAAATTAATTTAGTTTAGCATAGTAAAAAAAATATATTCTTAGTTGTTTCATAAACTCCAATGTATAGTGAATCAACATTTCGGTGAAATTCCAAAATCTAATTCCTTGCACACATATCAACCTTTAACCATACTAGGCTAACTAAGTACTTTAAAATGAATTATCAAATGTCTATAAAAAATACACAGATTTTGTTCTTTGTATTGGAAAAAATTTATTCATATTTTCCTCATAGACTCCCATGTACAGTGAATCTATATGTGAAGGTATAATTCAAAAATCCAATTTCTGGTGAACACATCCATTTGTTACCACCCTAATCTAATCAATTACATCAATATCATATTATAATTGAGAGTACATAAATACACGGGGTTACCTATTTTTGTATTAAAAAAGATATCCATACTTTCCTCATAGACTCCCATGTATAGTGGATGCACATTTTCAGTGAAATTCCATAATCAGCACTTACATGCACTTTTAACCATCATATCCTAATCAAGTACAATTATGTTAATTACTGAACGTCTGTATATGCACAAATATACCAAGTTTTTCATTGGAAAAAAATTATTCACAATTTAATCATTGACTCCCATGTATAGTTGATAAACATTTTTGGTGAAATTCTAAGGTCAAACGTTTTTTCCACATGCCATTTGTAACAACCCTATTTCATTTAAGTATATTTATGTAAATTATCAAATATCTATAAATGCATCGATATAGTTTTGCATTGAAAACGTATGACATAGTTTTCTCATACATTAACATGTATAGTGAATAAACATTATCAACAACTGATTTTTAATTAAATCGAAATATAAAAATTTTGTACACACACACGATCCACCAGTAATTTTTGTCCAACCCCTTTGAGGGGTAATTTCAAAATTATAGAAAGTAAGAAATGGAAATCTGAGGCTTAACACCTTGTGAGTTTGTAAGGAAGGCATTTGAAAAAATCTAAGCTCTTTTTATTAGATTCTATCGCTCCATAACCCCCCCCAGGTGTTTGTGTGTGCAGCTTTACTAAAGCAATGGGGGGGGTTTCATGAAATTTTTGTCATTTGGTACTATAGGTAGGGAGGTTCACTTATTTTGACTGATGCGCAGGAAGAATTTGCCGGCCCATCTCCGGCCATAATAACTGAACACTCCCTTGCTAGCGATCAACTTTACCATTTTTGTTTTCGATCAAAACTTCGTATGTACAATCTGAAATACTTATTTAAGAATACTGTTTTGATATATTTCAAATGAGAATCCGTTTTAATACAAGGAAATAAAGTTTCAGCATAGTCCGGTACTTTCAACACAGTAAGTCACGTGACGTAAATGCTCACATGGCTGTTGAAGTTATCAAAATCATGAGGTGACGCTCACCTATTCCTGTATATGTTGATAAAAGTTGGATTGAAATATAAAACATAAAGATTTTGTATCACGAAATTCACAAGAAATAAACGACAACGCAATAAAGTCGTGACCTTATCGTCACATTTCAGGTTGGTTTACATTTTACACACGTCTTGGGTTAGACTCATCAGTCGCTGTGCCTTGTTTGGTGCTTGTCACGATGGATTCGCGTCGTGTCTTTGAAGGGCGGCCGCATGTTCCAACTGTTTGACAGTGAAGAACGCGAATCATAGTTTCTCTGCCAGACTAGTCTTGGGTGTAAGCGTCCTTAGTTACTGCTCTAACTTTGATACAATGTTTCTCGGCACTGTTATAATTTCATATGGCAGCAACCACTTTTCTCAGGAAGGATAAATATTATTTTTTCCCTAAAGATCACGATTAAACTGTCTTGAAACTATTCAAAATACAAGTAAAAACAACACACTGGTACACGAAGAGAGCACTGTGAGTTTTTCAAAATTATCCTATAAAAGGCTGTACAACAAAAAAATGCCCTGAGTAGACAATAGATCTTGACAATTAGACAATAGATCTTTGTTTAACTGTTTAAGTGCTTTAATTAAAGAAAAGTGAAAGGACTTGCTCCTTGATAAAGTGCCATCACTTAAACACCATAAAGTTATAACTGGATTAATAAAAAACAAATTTTACAAACAATTATGAAGTCTTCTGGAAAAATTTGATCACTTATGAAAATAGTAAACTAAGAATGTACGCCAAAATAAAACATAATTTTACATTAGAACCCTACTTAAAACAGTTACAAGGTGAGAAAAGAAAGTTACTCACCAAACTTCGCATTAGCAATCATGATCTAGCAATTGAAAAAGGGAGACACACTGTTCAAAAAACCCCAATTACTGAAACATACTGCAATCAGTGTAACACCAACAGTATTGAAGATAAAACACACTTTTTATTAGTCTGTCAGAAATACAAAGTCAAAAGAAAGAACTTTTTCAGTAAAATCAATTTCCCAAACGATACAACTGAAAATCAGCTTATTTCTCTACTAACAAGACAAGAGTTATCTTTTAATGAATAACTTGCAGATTATATTTTTAACTCATATATAAACAAAGATTTACCTAGTTATATTTATTATTAACTACTATTATTATATTGCAGTACTTTATCTTTTTTGGAGAAACAATTTGAACTTTTTTATATCACACTTTTACTGCCGCGAATGTGATATAAATCCTATATTTACAAGCAAACAATAAAATATTATTATTATTAGACATAGTTAGATCGAACTGGATACAACGCCCTCAACGTAGTTCTTGAACTTAGAATTGCGTTGATCGCTAAGGTTGAAGTCAATGTTTATAAACCATAAATCGGAGTAATCTTCCTCCATCGGAAGGAAATATCAACAGATTTCAACAAAATTAACATCATCAAATATGCAGGTATTTTATCTCATCTTATTGTTCACACACAATTGATATTTATGGCGATGTGATGGAAGGTGTATCTATACAATTGTCTGAAGACCACCCTTTGCAGAAGTTGACCAACTTTTCGGAGAAATTTTGACAAAATATGAAAGTATGTTTCATCGGTATATAAAAGAAGTGAGTGACTGTATCTCTGAGCTTGTCTGATCCAAAATTTCAATTTGAAAATGGAAAATAATGCCAATATTTAAATATTAACAAACAATTTTGACCAATGTTGTCATTGGGGTATGCTATGTACATCGGCAGTCAAATACCTCAATGACAAAATTGATCAAAGTTGTTGATGATAAATCCACAAAATATCTCTGTTTTGGATTTTTAACATCCCAGACATGAATCGACTGACAAAAATCACGATTTTTATCAACAACCATATTTCTAAATTTAAAAAAAAAACTTGCAAGCAACTTGTTGCAATGACAACATCCTTGTAAACAATGCAACCAAGTAAATACAATGCGTTCAAATTTCAACGCCAACAAAATTATTCCCTTCAAAAAAATTCTCTAAATTCTGACCTTTTGATGTCATGCAGACATACACTTCATGTTGGTGTATTTTATCTACTTGGAAAATACTTTGATTTGGTCTCTTCCGCCCTCTACAACACCAATTTTATCACCCATGACTGCAATGTACCTGGGTTTACTCACATTACCTTTCAACAGATCACAGATCCACTTTCCATCACATCGATATTTTACGATCCAGTCTCTGATGACGTCACCAGCTGAATGATCTCTGACGTAACCACAAACATAAACATTATCATCTTCATCCACAGCCATGTATCCATCTCCCTCTGTCTCTGATTCTGTACTTGGTAGCTGTAGCTGACTTTGTCTGAATTGATGTAAGAAATTCAGGTTGCTGTCAAAACACTTGATGCAGCCGTTGCCCCAGTCATAAACCATGATGACATTTTTGCTGTTTACAACCACAGACACCGGGCAGAAGAATTTTGTTTGGATTCGATTTTGACCTCTGACTTCTGTGACATACTCTCCACTTAGAGTGTACTTGACCAGTCTATCATCTCTGTCCTCAGGTTGTGAGATGTCCCAAGAGGTCAAACTCAACGTGACCAAAACACAGTCATCCATCAGAGCTATGTCCCAGACTACTTTGATGGTTTCAGG
Organism: Ptychodera flava; assembly: GCA_001465055.1. Classification (NCBI taxonomy): domain Eukaryota; kingdom Metazoa; phylum Hemichordata; class Enteropneusta; family Ptychoderidae; genus Ptychodera; species Ptychodera flava. Next base: position 54,287 of record LD350092.1, on the reverse strand, counting down.
TAGAGTAATTATTTCAATAATTTTACCGTTTTCATTACAAAAAACAATTTGTTTATTTTCATCATCAAGTATGAAATAGTGGTTGAAACGTGAGATGGCTACACTCCTTGGCCGGAATGGCTTTGCAAACTGACCATCAAAGCTTCCTAGGACTTTATCACAGGTATAATCTTTGTTCAGTATCTGTACAATATTGTTACCAATGTCACACACCACAAGTTTATCACGGTGGAAGGCTAAACCACATGGCAACTTGAACTTTTGTCCTTGGCCTAGATGTTGACCACTGACCAAATTCATTGACCAGTCACCTGAAAGTTCAAAGGACAGATTTAAGAAAAAATTAAATGCATTTTTGCACAGCTTACTTTTGTGTTGCTGTAAATAGGAACATACTTTTATTCAAAATTTTTTCACTGTCCCATGCTTATTTTGAAAATTCAGTTAAATTTTTTTAAGATAATTATTTTTCTGCAAATTCTTTCTCAATTATTGGTCATTTAGCAAAGTTACCATAGTAACATTTTAGCAGAAATAGGCAAAAGAAATATTTTTGTCATATGGTTTTCATTTCTGAAACTAAATTTCAAATTCTTCCAATTGAGCACATTTCTATAATTTTTGCAATGTACGTATCATTTTCTTTAATATGAATTCATTCACTTTATACAGTAACCGTGGCAACATTTTGTGATGAAAAAAGGTTGAAAATATTTATTTTTCTTTCAATTTTCTATTTCCTGCAGTAGATCCAAATTTTTTTCACAAAAGATAACAGTTTAACATTAGCTTGTTTATTATGTATTAATGCATGAGTACGGTAATACATAACAAATAACCATGGCAACATAAATATACAAAATTTGCTCTTTTCACAGCCCTCTTTTGTTGCTGATGTAAAGTGAAAATCCTTTCACAAAACTTCTAAGACTGTTCAAAGTAGCTCCGTCATTGTGTAGCAATGCATTATTACACTCTAGTATGATTAGTAACCATAGCAACGGATTTTATTCCTTTTGCTAAAAATGGAATTTAACATTTTCCTTGTATCGTTTTGCATAATTATTCTCCAGAAAATATTGACATGATTCTTAATGAATTTAAAAACTTATAGATTGTAAGGCTGGTATCCATTGCAATGTTATATAATTATTGTTCAAACATCCTTATTTTGTCAACAACTTTGAAATTTTATCTCAAAGTGAAAACTCTGTATTGTTCACTGGAGATTTGTGAGTGTTAATATATGGTAAATGTCAAATGTTACGTCTTAGTGAATTTTTGTTTGAATTTTCTCGTCATTTTAACCAAGATTTTCTTGATTTTCTTCTGTAATTGAATACATTTGTACAGTAGTGCAAACAAGTAACCATGGCAACAGAAATATTCAAAATATGTTTTTATTTATAACTCCTTCAAGGGTTAAAATATCACAAAGATTCGTTTTGCAAATGTTTTAAGACTCAAGTAAACTTTGTAATCATGTATCAATACATTAATATACTTAAACCCCGGTGCGGGGTATAAAAGACCCCTAACCCATCAAAAATTCAGAATGGTGCTTGAGTGACAATTGGCAACAGCAAGGTAGACCGCTCCGTGAAAATCAGCCAAAGCGATTTTCAAACAATTATTATCGGCATACCATAAACATAGACTGTTTCATAAAAAGGTAGGCCATACAGGTATCCGCAAAGTTTCACAAAGCCTTTTAAAATTACGACGATTAGGGGAAAAATCGCTTTCGTAACAAAGGAAATGGCCCCCAGGGAACAGTCGTTCCGCGATTCAAACAATTGTCAATCATTCAGTGACGCGCAGAGGTGTAAACCGGTCAAACATTTGCTGTGCATACGAGAATATTTACGATGTAAACAAACCATGTGTACGCTTAGAGTTACATGTATATTGGCGAGCACACAGGATGAAAACTTAGTGGTTGTCATAAACTATTCCACTAACAAGCGTTTATGATACAATGACATCGCGAAAGTGAGCCATTTTCGGTCGTGACTTAGCAATATATGACATTAAACTGGTCCAATAATCATTTTCATTCAAGGTAATACATTACCAGGTCCATGGGACATTTGAGATTTACAAATTTAAGTAGGACAATCCTGAACCACTGATAGTTAGTGATGGTACCAGTTGTCCGGAATGGGTAAGCGTACCCTGCTAGCATGCTACACCCATCAGGATTGTCCCAAAATTGTATAATATTGTATGAAGAGATACAGTATATGAATCACTGTTATAAGTCAAAGCCGGGAATGCTGTCGCTAATCATTTGAGTGACCGAGGTGTAATATTTGGCCACAATGTCATTATATCGACCGTAGAACTTTTTGAAAGTCCTCACGAGTCTTTTGGATGTATATCCCTGTCTCACTAGTTTTGATACTAATAAGCTGTGTCTCATTTGAAAATCCGCGTAGGAATCACAAGCCCTACAATATCTGAGAAGTTGAGACACATACACACCATAAGCAGGTGCAAATGGAATATTACTTGATAAGTGGGGATAATTTATGATTTCAAAATCAAAATCATCCCTTTTGTCATACAGCTTGGTGTGTAGCCCATTAGTACCCACTTGCAGGAACAGATCAAGATATGAAGCTGAGTTCCTACTCTCAGTTGTTTCTTTGATTTCCAATTCATCAGGGTATATATGATGTAAGTAATTTGATATGTCTGGATTCTTTAGACTAATCAGATCATCAATATATCTGTGGGTGTTGTTAAAACGCCTTGCAAGTTTTTTAGACCCTGCTTTGTAGAGAGATTGTAGGAACTCTGCTTCATATGAATAGAGAAATAAGTCATCAAGAAGTGGTGCACAATTTGTACCCAAGAGATGAGTCAGTACCGGTACGATGTATCCTTGCGAAAAGTGCGTACACTGTATTTTACAGAACTGCAGGCAGAGTCCATAGTTTACAATGACATCGAAAACAACTAAATATTAAAGCATGGCGGTAGCCTCCATGATCAATTTGATTACAGTCAGTCAAAGAGAGCCACTCTTTTTAAACCGCCCCCCCCCCCAAATCTACGGCCGAAAGTACCGGTACGCTACAGTCGCTTTTGATATAAATGCTAGCCCTGAAAACGGCCGTATGGTTTGTACATGTACACGCGTTCTCACACATGGCAAACACATGTCGTGTTCGGAGGGTTGGTAAGGTTTTGACATACAGTTTGCCCCAGTAACGTTTGGACTTCTGTTATGAGAATTAAACAAAGCTTGTAAAGACATCAAAGCAGTATTTGTCAATGTCAGTTCAAGGTGAGCAAGTGAACGTCGATGCGTCGTCACCCGATCTTTTTCGAAAGGCTTAGGCCTATTGATACGTGTGTCCGAGATCGGCTCATTGAGTTGGCCCTACATCGTATGATTTCGACAAAGGTTGGACTTTAATTTCTTCAATAACGAAGACATCTATGAACCCAGTCCGTGGTTCATCCCATTGCTCCGAAAATAAACATAACTCGCTATGAGTTGTCCGGGGTCACCCTCACAGCAACCGAGCAGCCAACCTCGATCGCTTACAGATATCGTGGTACGCGAGATTCATGGAAATCTCGATCTTTCCGTGATGTAGTGAACTTATTGTTTTATGTTGATCGGTCATGACGTCGCGTCGTTCACCTATTTCTACCATTTTCCTGACTGTGTTGCCCAGTCAATGTTTAGATCGGTAATTCGTGATTTCAACATACGAAACTGCCAGCTTCGGATTATTTTTAATGTTTATGTTTATTACTTTCTTGATGATTATTTCCATTACGTACGGCGCCATTTCCGTATGTAGATATGGCGGTCAGCAGCCGAATCATTCTCGAACGATGACATGACCCCGAAACTTCAGTAAATCAACTCAGCAAAAACTTCAGTAGATCAACTCAGTACGCTCCTGTTTTTATGAAATTGATATTTTTCCTTCTTTCTTTTTCCTTTCGCGTATTGCGAAGGCTGTACCTAAGCTTATAGTCAGAGCGTGAGTTGAGAGCAAACAGATTACGCAGATAATGCGAACAATAGCAACCGTTACCAACAGACTCATTATGCAGAGCCATGCCCCAAAACGCCCACCCAATCTTGGCATTAATCCGGATCTCGGTCCATTTCGCCCCGGGCTTTAAAGCAGTACTGGTAACCATAGTAACAGTTTTTATTCTTAGTAAGACAATGAGTCAAAGAGCCTGGCTTACAATGAATGAAACTTAACAAGGCGCCTTAATCAAAGGTTTCGTAATGCTAAGTATCATGTAATTACATACCACCTAGCAAGACGTCTATGTTAGCATTTAGTATCAGTACCTGAAAAATATGTTTGCTCGATGCCCCAGACAGACTGATTTCTAATACAGACAAGCACAAAACGAGTCCCCGGTCAGGAAGTTCAGAGCCGACTCAGAGGTTTTCCCATAATGCGATCTTGTATCTTTTGACATAAAATTAAGAAACAATTTCCCAAAAAAAGTACCGGGCATGGGTCACTAAAACAAGGCTAGACGGACTTAGACTGACAACATTTTTAGCTACAAAATTACACAATCGGTAGCCCATATAGGTTATTACATCTTTTTGAGACAGTCAAACATCGAAAATTTTTATTTTTTCACAACCAAAACACTAAAGGAAAATCAGGTACTCTGTTAAAATTTGCAACTAATTGTATTAGCAAGGCTACGTGTGTCAACAATCATACTGGGCCCTGGGACAAAAATCAACTGCCAGGCCACATACTTACCCACTTATTTTACATGAAATTTTAATGTAATGAGATGTAATTACCATACAATGATGTTTGGAGTGAAAGCTTCGATCATATAAAAAGAACAACTAACTTTTCACCAAACAATATGGACAGTGAAACAGTTAAGCAAACGTTATTAACAACCAATTTGAAAATGAAACCTGCTAGTGTAGTTTGGAGAATCAAATATCGAGCTACACTGCAAAGAGCATCAAACAGAATTGACTGCACCCATATTTGTTGTGCTGGAAGCTCAAAATTTGTTGAAGCACAATGTCCCTGTCTTTCAAAGTAGTTTTTGCTGTAAATTTCTCCAGAAGGAGTCTCTTGCAACTTTATGATTATCCACAGCAAGCTTGAACAGGTCACAATGCTAAATTCCTTATATGGCAAAGACCCCCTAATTTGATTGTAGTTATTTTAAACAAAAGCCTCCTAGCTTGTCAAAACAGTGGTAATGACACGTTGCTATACTATTAATTATGAGGAGAAAGGAGTTCCTCTCAGATATTTAGTGTTTTCAACCTATTCTTATTTTGCAAATTCAATGGAAACGTATCAATCATTGGGGCAATTATAAAAAATAAGCTGAACTTTACAGCAGTAGTGGAATAAAAATACCGTCAAGGACAGTGTCCTCATATTTGGTTTGATTTGATCTAATCAAAAAATATTTAATCCAGAAAAACAAGAATGACAAAGTAGATAAGGTCTGGAACTTTAGGTACCAAAGGTCAACTTTAGCAACATGCATAGCAGAGGAATGTTTCAACACAGTCCCTCGTAGTTTGGACAGGTCTGCAAGAGGTTATGAACAATGACAGGATATGACTCATTGAGTATGCTGTTTCACTTACTGCCACAGCTTCCACACATAATACGTACACTGCATACAAATAGGTTATAAATCATAGAACCTCTGACTCTCATTTGTAGGCTGTTTCAGTTAATATAAGCACTCCGCATAAGCACTACCCAATTTGCATATTTTTGACTCTGATATGTTCATTTGAACAAAGTCACATCTCAACCCCTGGGTCTACCTGTATACCAAATACTAAGATGATAGGTGCAGCGGTTTGGGAGTTTTTGCATCGGACGGACACACGTCCGCACATACATACATACATACATACATACATACATACATACATACACACACCACCGACTCACCATAGAAGCTTTTTGGTATTTATAGACATACCAAATACGAGATAAAATGATCCTAACCAATTTTCGTGTGCAACTGAAACTGGTCACTGATTTATAGGCCCAATAGTAAAATCGAGGTCAAAGGTCACTCTGGTCAAATGACATTTAGTCAAAATACTTTTCTTCAATGGTTTTCCCTCTCCCTGTCGCTGTTTTGGGACAACACCAAACTTTTGTTGTGCAATCAGGTTCCATACTGGCCATTCTTTGTCATTCTTCAATATACACAAGCCCTTTTTGACTTTTTTTATACGATAGGAGTATAATATAATCGCAATCATACCAATCCATAATCCAATAACACTAGGTCAGAATTCGTAAGACAATAGTTGTAAATATAGACACAAAACAGCACAGAACAGACAGTAAATAGACGGTACACAAAGTCAAATTCATGAAAGAAAGATATATGGACCTCTGGCCAAAAGACCAAGAAGTGATGTCAGGTGTTTCGAAAATAGCCAAAGAATCCTGCCCCACATGTGGCACCCACCATATATCAATCTGTAAGTCAGATAGGTAGTGGTCACTAACTAAGGCCCCATGTCACCGATGCCATCAGCGATCATTTGTCGAAGAGATATATTGTATTTATCTACCTACTTACGATACCTGCCAAAAAGCGTTTGAATCTAAATTTTACTATAACCCAAACGCGATTCGAACCCCCACACACTCACGGCAACATCGCCTAGCTGATAGGCCTCACACAAAACCAGTCGGCCACTGCTTCCAACCCAGCTGAGCGCAGAGCTATAGGGTAGGTCAAAAGTCAAAGAGAATTCTGAAAACTGATACTATAAAAGTCATCATCTTCTCAAAATTGACAGGGCCTGTGACTTTGAAACTTGGCACATCACAAGGAACATGTCTCTATGGTCTACAAAGAATTTGTTAAGAATTTGATTGATCAATTTGTCGACCTGCACTTGACTTAGATTAACCTTAAGCCATAGAACTGCCCCATGTAATTGTGCATTGAGCTCTCAAGCTGGAGTTCAAAATATGCAAAAGTTTCCAAATGTTATGCAGCACGCGGGTCTTGTTCTTGAGAATATAAACCCTGGCTCTGGCCATTCAGATGGCTAGATTCCAGCTGAGCATATTATAATCAGAAATAAGAGGGGAACCTGCATTGATTATTCAAAAGAATTAAAGCATTCAGCATCACCTCGGTCTAAAGAAATTAAAAAGCAAGCAGAAATATCACAACCGATGTCTCTGAACACCCAATGTCTGTTACTATGTTGATTTGGCTGTATTTGGACTTTCTAAACTTTTATCATCACAGGGCATAGATGTTGTTTTACATGAATTCATAAATTTCCATGGCAAATATTAAACCCACTAATAACAGGATTTGAAGTAATGTACAGGTGTGATTTTTGTTCTGTACAAGAAGTAATGCAAATATAAACATAGAAAGTTTTTTATTGGATGTCATTTCGATTGCTATTTGCAATTGAATGTACCCTGACTTCTGTTGTGTAACAGTGTCCCGTCTTTGGAAACTGCTGTATTGAAAAGGGTCTATATGGCCATTGCTGTCGGGGTAAGTTTGTACATGATAACAAATTTGCTGGAGAAAATGTGAGATATCTAAGATATTGTACCGGGAATGAGACGGAATAATTACTGTGAACACTGAACTAACTAACCCTATACGCCAAAATGTGTGTTGGTCATCATTTTGCTTGATTTTGTGTCCGATGAAAAACTGTCACCAAGTATTTGGGTTTGTTGACCAAACTGTCAGAACAGAGCCAGCATATTTGAGTGTAACACTAGACAATTTTTTTTAAATTTTCTGATTGTACATTTATACTGTATACAGGTACTATATGTACCTACGTAATGCAAATGAGTAACCTGTTAGCGAGAGTGTGTACAGCGCCACCAGTGTCAGACTTTCACTGCTGAGAATCTCGCGATTTCTGGCGAGATTCATTTAAGAGTTTGACTCGCAGACAACTGCACATTTTCTGTGTCTGCCTCATTGATATTTCTTTCAAGCTTTGGACAGTGGTGAACGTTGTGGTAAAGTAAATTGTAGATGTATACTCTTCTTCATTTTAACAGGTATAGTTGGTATAATATTCCAGTGAATTCTGCCGAGTTTTGTGACTATGCAAGTGAACTTCTGATGTGTCGATCGATGCATCTAAAAGACTTAAGACACAGCTCACAGTCATTGAAACGGGACAAGTGGCTCTGGTGATAGATGTAAACAAATCCTCTCCAGTGTAGTTACAGTATCATATCTCATTAGGGGCCAAAGCCTACCGGCTGGGCCCCTATTGGTTTTATAGGAATTCAACTTTCTTCTTCTTCTTCTACTTCTTCTTCTTCTTCCGCTCTTTTTTTGTCGACCTAGAACTCAAACACCGCTTACCGCAAACTTCTGAAACTTGCAGGGCTAATAGGTACTTATGAGATCTCGTGCACCTGGGTATACAAATTTCGATTGGTCACGTGACCTGGCGGCCATATTGGATTTTCTAAAAATACCGATTTAATTTTAAAAATCTTCTTCTCCAGAACCAACATACAGATTAAGCTGAAATTTTACTCATGGCATCCTTAGAGTGATCTCTTTCAAGTTTGCGAAAGACGTTTGGATCGGTCACGTGATTTGGCCGCCATCTTGGATTTTACGAAAATC
>LD350092.1:4577-44293 GCA_001465055.1 Ptychodera flava | reverse complement strand
AATTCCCACTGACACGTACAGTAACTATGAGATGATGTTCAAAATCATACTTTTCCAAGATCGAATTTTGCACATAATATCATTAGTGCAAGATTTTTCAACCATGTCATCCCCTTGGGCCCCGCCAACGCTGCTTGCAGCTTTAATTTATGTTTGTTATTGAGAAAAGGCCTTGTAGTTTATTATAGAGTAGTGACCGTCGTTTCAGATCAGCTGTATGGTTTTTCATGCATGTGTTGATACATTACGCCAAAATTTTCATGGCGTTGCCTTGTCGTAACAGATCGTTGATTTTTAGATTCATTAAAGAGTTTGACTCGCAGACAACTGCACATTTTCTGTGTCTGCCTTATTGATATTTCTTTCAAGCTTTTGATAGCAGTGAACGTTGTGGTCGAGTAAACTGTAGATGTACACTGTCCTTTATTTTAACAGGGTTTCCCTTACACTGGCTACATAATTTGGCGCCCAACGTGTGGCCCCTTTGCAAAAGTGTTGCGGTACACAAGCAGATGGTGCCCTTTGAAGTTTATGCTGCAGTGTTTGGCAGGTGATGTGTCGAACAATATCTCCATGGTAACTCCAGATCACTATTAAAATGAACCACAGGTCATACGCCGCTACAAGAATTAAAGAGGTTTGAATTTAATTGTTGCTGTGCTGCTTGAAAGTGCAAGACAGACTCTGCAAACTGTATATCATTTTTATTTACGATAAATACTAGCTCAATATCTTGTTGACATATTTGTGTTTGTACAAGCATTGATGGATACCCCTCCACATACCTGTACACCCAGTGAATTTAGACCCCTGCTTATTTTAAGGGTATTGCAGGGAGTGCTACATGTGTAGAGTTGAATGAATTCCTGTCATATATTGGTACAGTTATCCATATTGTCTGGGTGGTCGACCCAGAGTCGGTTGGTCGTTACATCTTTATTAGACACACAACTTCCCTCTGAAGGGAAGAAAAGCATTACAAAACCAAATGAGGGAGTTACTCAAAAAATCCGAAAACAGTGTTTCAAAGTAATAATAAGAAAAAAGAAATAAATTCATACAAAAACCCCCAAAACAATAAAATGATTAATCTATCAAGATAGCGAGAAAATCAAATAATGATTACATTTCTGATAGGCGTTCCATTCTCAATGTCATACATGTAGATATGTACTATGCTAGAGGAATTGATATGCTAGTATTTTTCATTATGAATTCACATTTGTTTAGCATATCATAGAATGTGTCGTTATATTTTGCACCTGCAGCAAACAAGAGATTTCTTTGGCTGGTGTAACATTTGCAAGAAATGATAAAATGTTGTTCATCTTCTACACATTTACTATCGCAAAGTTCGCAGATTCTTTCATGTACCGGAATTTTATTGTGACGTCCTGTTTCAACTTTTAATGAATGGTTACTTAATCTAAATTTGACAAGAATGTCTCGGAGATCAATATATTGATAGTACTAATGTAATTTTCAAGCTCGATACTTTGTTTAAATATTCTGTATGTTCTCAATTTATTTTTTGCATCTTTATTTCTTCTTTTATCATCTCGGATTTCTCTTTCCCACACTTCATCGTATGTGCCTTTAAGTTTACCATAAATTTTGGTCGATTCAGACATATTAATAATTTGATCGGAATTAAGAAGTTGCATTTCCCGATATTAGTACAGATTGACTCAATCTTACAATACCACTTGCTTTTCAGAATTTTATTAGCAAGGAATGCTTCCTTTAACAGACAGTGTTCACTATTATTAAGTCGATTAAAGTATTCGATCATCTGTTTTTGAATGAAAATTTCGATAGGATATCGACCGAGTTCGCTGTATATTGCGAGTTTTGATGTGTTTCTTGAAATTCCCAATAACAACCTGCAAATTGTTGTTCAGTCAGTATCATGTTTTTATTCAGGTATTCTCTCAATCTATGATTTAATATACTAGTGAATAATGTTCCTAAACAGCTTGAAATAGCAATTCCTCTATAATTTGAAGGGTTTGTTTTTGAGCCTGATTTATATATTGCGAGAATTAGACTAGTATTCAATGATTCTGGCTTAACTCCAGAATTGAGGACAACATTAAACAGTTTTCTAAGAGCACTTGTGAGATAGTATCCTCCACATTTAAACATTTCATTGCACAATTTATCTTCTGCAGATGATTTATTGTATTTGAGTTCCCCTATAGCGCGTTGAATTTCATGGTTTAGAATAGGACCGTTTAAGAAGTCGTTTTCTTTATCACAATCTGATTCAAGGTTCTCAAGTTCTTCCTTATTGTTAGCTTCATTTGTGTTGTAATGAATGTTACCTGGACTATAATTGTTGTTGAGAATTATTTTGAAGTGGTTTATTAGACTCATTTGCGAAATTACTGTCAAAATTTTCATTCATTTCGCGTATTAACTTCCAAAAGTGTGATGAATTACCTTTAGAATGTTCTAAATTAAATATTTTCAATCTTTTCATGTCATTTTTCTTACTTTTAATGGTTTCTTCCATTGTTTTTTTTTTCAGGGTGAATGCTTGTCCTCGAATCGAAGGGTCATTTGGGTATTTCTGGAGTATTTCTGCGTTCTTCAGCTGGTCACGAAGCTTGAAACAATTATTATTTGGTTTAGGGGTGATCTTTCTAACGCATTTATCAGTAAGCGACGTAAGTAACTTTTCAAAGCTATACACAGCTTTATCTGGATCGCTATCACTATTTTCAGATATGACATTGTTTATTAAGCTTTTTTCCAGCTGGTAAAAGTCGGGTGAACATACATTTTGTATGACTTTCCCATATGTATCTTGCTGGTAGAGGGTCAAGCTCCTCTCTAAATTTACTCTGCTTGTCTATAATATCGTCAAGGCATTGCGCGATGACAGAAAACGATAGTGAAATGGGGTAATGATCGGAGATACTTGTTAAGTTATAACTTTAAAATAATGGACTGAATCATAAATTGGCTTAGATATTACACCAAAATCAACGACACTACATCCATTAGGGGTAAAACGTGTATATATTCCCATGGTATTCCCTATGGTGCGACCATTTAGAATTAATAGATTACAGTTCAAACACAATTCAATTAATTTTTGCCGAATTTGTTAACACTTCATTTTGATGCTATGTCTAAATGGTTTCTTATCCTGAAATCATCATTTGTGTAAATATCCGGAATAGGTATATATCGATTAATGACTTCGTCAACTACATCATTAATCGAACCTATTCTTGCATTGAAATCGCCAAATATTATGATATCTCCTCTTGAGGAAAATTTGATGATGTCTTTTCTAAAATATCGAACAGATCCACATTGTTATATCTGTAACTTGTTGAATTTTCAGGTGGGATGTAAGTGCAACAAATATATAAGTCACTGATGCTATTCAACAACTTTTTGTCAATTTTGCACCATATGAAATCTCTTGTATTGCTATGTGCTACAGTTATATATCTTGTAAACTTACTTCTGTACACAACAGCAATACCTCTCTCTGTCGCTTCGATCTTACACCTACTAATTTTCTGTCACTCCAAATAAATTCATACTTATTCAAGTCACTAGCCAATTAACACTTGTACTTTCATTGATCCAGGTTCTTTTAGACAGATGAAATCCATAGATGAGATGAAATTAGTGAAACATTCGTCTTGCTGTTTTTTTGTACAAACCATTTATGTTCAAACTGCCTATTTTAAATGACGGCATAAATTACGGCTAGTTTTCAATCGGGTTCGAATCCACAACATACAGTATCAGTCGCCTAGCGGAGAGGCCACAGAGAGAACCGCTCGGCTACATCTCCACTCCCAAAAAAAGAGTGGTTCAATAGTCGGCTAAGTTGTTACATTTCTTTGTCTCATGATCGGATGCAAAAGCAAATATAGCAATCGAATGTTATAATATCCAGAATGAAATCAACCGTGCATAAAAGGAAAAAGTAGTTCGCAATATAGTAAGATGACAATAAAAAAGAGGATGTGCGATTGACAATTAGAATGCCAAAATGGAGTAAGAACAAATTTAAGGGAAAAGCAAAGGAAAAAACGTCCGGTAACTTTTGATTTGAGAATGACGAATATAAATGAATATGTCTGCAAAATGCACAAACGTAATACTATTACAAACTGTATGCGTTTACACTTATAACAGTGACTATTCATTGCAGTATTCTAAAAAGCTTCAGAATGAGTTCATAAATTTAGGGATATAACAAATTTTGCAAACATGTCACGTGAATTTACCATCGGCGAGCTATCCTCACGCCACTGGTCTCTAAGGCAAGAACGCTTTCCATTCTGATAATCTGTACTCTACCCATATCGGTAGCGTTTGTTGTTGAGATGACTGCCATATTTTCTATCACCGTTGCAGTAGTTAGGGTTGTAAGCACGTCGTCCTTGCTCTCTTCATTGATCACCCAGGTAGTACTTCATGTCGTTAGATCTCGATGAACGGAGATACGATGTATTAGTGATGTTGTTTGGGTCCGTCAGTTGTAGTTCGTGCTTGATATTTTGCACAACGCTAGCTGTACCCTTGACATTGACATGGACGCCGTCTTCTTCGTAATGGTTGGCTGAATTCTGGATCTCCGTGTGGTGCACAATCACGATGTCATTGCTCTCGCTCGTAGTTCCAGCAAGTGCTTTGTTGAATTCATCTGTCTTCTTGTTAAAGGCGCTGTCATTAAGGCGACGCAAGACGTCTGAGAAGACGATTACCGCATGTGGTATATTCGTATTCACGATATTGACAAGTTCGTTAACTTTACTTTGGCAGTATTCTGGTGACGAGCCGTTTTTCAAGTCATTACTTCCAAGTTGGAAAACAATTGTATCTACCATGGTTGACCGGATTCCTGACATAATACTGACAGCTTTATCGAGTGTTGAAATTCTGATATGTTCAACTGGTATTCGAGGAAACATGCTCTGATAGATATTCGACGTGTGATCAAATCGCCTACAATAAGTTTCTTCGCTTCTGTTTGGTAATGCAGCGGTTGGCGTGTCTTCTCTTGGCATTTGGAGGATGACATTGAGATAGTTGAAGGTATGTCAGCAGTATCTTGTGCTCTGACGTTGTCTGAGTAACCCCCGTTTTGTTGTTCGGCAAAGTCATTGGGAAATCTGTTTGACATTTTGATTCCTTGCTTATCGTTATGAAATCCGCAATCTTGTTGTTTGACTGCGTGTCTTCGTCTAGGTGTTAAAAGACAGGTGATGCACCCTCTTCATTTTGGTAATTCTTCACAATGATCATATTTATCGCTCAAGTCTTTTAGTTGACATTTCATTGCTTCAATATTCTGGTTCTGTTCTCTTTTTAGGCACTCTTTTTGCGATTGGTATGTGTTTTCAATTTCATTGAGCTTTGCATTAGAGTAGTCCCTCAGTTTTTCTTCCGTCCTTGTCACTCTCTTGTTTAAAAGCCGTTCAATGCTTTAAAAACAGTCTTTCAGTTGAATATCTAACGCAGTTTGAGTAGCCAGGATTTTATTGTCAATAATTTTGGATAAGTTGACCACTGATTTGTTTATTTTTTCCCTTTCCTTTTTCATTTTATCGCTATCTGTTTTCAAAACATGAACTGTCTCCTTAATATATTTAAGATCAAGCATGTTCTATGATATTATACGTTTGTCTTCGCTGTACAGATCAACAATCTCAGTATATTTTTCTTCCAGGAGCTGAATAATAGTATCGTAAATCTGCGTTTTCTGCTGCGCGTTTTTTAGGTGATCTGCCATCACAGACTGCGGCAAGACAGCTTCTTGCCTACTGGAGTAACATTGTTAAGTGTTTCTATAAGCGATTTCTCAAAAGCGGGTTTATCTTAATTTTGCTCACAAAACTCTTAATGAACACCAGAATGCAACTCACTTGTTTTTGTTTCAGGTTCAGTGTCCAAACTGTGATTGTCTTTGGCGATAGGTAAAAAGTCGTCAACATGGCGCTCTTCATTTTGTTCATCTTGATTGATTACGGAATGTATAGAGCCAAAAAACATCTCAGCGTCTTCTCTTGTTTGAAAACCTTTGAATAGAGCACTTGGATACCTATCAATGCTTTTATAACACTCTTCCCATGATTGAAAAACGCCTATGGATCTGCCTTTGATTACGGTGTAGAACTTACACTTACTGTTCTGTTTTCATTGTCTTTGTTTCCTTTGTTCTGTGTTTGTCGGTTTCACTTTGTCTTCGCAGGCCAAGTCACGGTCATGGTCTCATAGTCTGCGAATTCATTTATCTTGAGCCATTTTTATCAGACAGTTTTTGAGTTCTTTACAATCAGGTGTATATACATTCAGTCATAGATTATTCCAAAGTTAGAGGTATGTAAGAGTGCCTTCAACAGCATACTCCGTATTCCAAAACTGAGTCGGACTTACAAGTTCGAGTACTCGGACTTGCATACTCCGAGTAACACTGCTTACTCGGACTTGCATACTCCGAGTAAAACTGCTTTACTCGGACTTGTATACTCCGAGTACATGGCCTACTCGGACTTGAATACACCGAGTTACACTTGCTTATAGAAAAAAACGAAGCTGGAAAACACAGGAAATATTCGATCTTGTGATAAAAATTTGCAAACAGCGTATACACTGCAGTACTTCCAGTCGCCACAACATTTCATGATCACCGCGATGCAGCGCGGCGAGTTATTAGAACATGGACGCTATAATTGAATGACCTGTCGACGTGTGACGTCATGACCTTGGTTTGCTAGCGTGGCAAGGCCACGGTAGACTTGCCCAAGCACTTTAGGCATATTTATGTCTTGATAAAATAATTAAACTAATAATTTTTCAAAATAAAATGAGCACAGTGCGCTCGTGTATGGTATGAACTGAGTGCTAGTGACCGACCACTTGGTCGTAAATAATGAACTGACTTGACCTGTGATGTCATGCATTGATTTCGCTGATTGAACGATTGTGCGATATCGGACTGAGTAACTGGCTGGACTTGCTGAAGTTTATTGGTTTTACTGTAAATGTTACATCTAAGTCATCTTTCAAAAAACTTTGACGCCGCCCTTGGCAGCAGCTTTCTTCTGAGGGTAAAATCACAGTCCCTCCTTGTGGAGGTACCGTGTTTAATATACATTGCGCAACAGATTACAAGACATCGTGAGCAGATTTTCGACATATCAATCCGTGCTAGCCGTAAACTCTGTGAGTAATAAAATACTTTTTTTTGACAGATCGTTTCTTGTCCAGCATGGCAAAATATGCATTTCTAGGAACACATACCGGTATTACTCGGCGTATATTCAAGTCCGAGTAGGCCATGTACTCGGAGTATACAAGTCCGAGTAGGCTGTGTACTCGGAGTATACAAGTCCGAGTAAGCAGTGTTACTCGGAGTATGCAAGTCCGAGTACTCGGACTTGCAAGTCCGACTCGGTTTTGGAACCTGGAGTGTATGGTTTGAGATACTCCTACATACCTGAAAGTTACCAAGACAAGACATGGTCGTTGTGACCATGCTTTCTGCCACTTTGCTTACAAGCCCACAGCTCAAGAAGCAGTTGTGAAACTTGATGCCCGATTCTTCCTTGGCAGCAAGTTCTTGGCAGCAAGTTGACAATTACTAGGATGCCTGTCAGTTTATACGATAGACTCCCATATGAGGCCAAACCATCAGCATCTAACACTATACCCAAGGCAATGAGCAGCAATATGACATCCAGACCAGTTGTCACGCCAACCAGGTATACACCCTGTCAGAAGTTGCAGTACGAGAGTGAAGCAACCAATTGAACAGGCAGAATTGAACCGCATGATTGAAGTTCTATGTAAAACTGGACATGAAGTAACCCCTCTCAGTCGGCAACCTGGTATAGGAGTCAAACCAAAGTACGGTAGCCCAGTGGTGTCATGTCCAGTTACAACTGACAAGTCTATGGTCATGCTACCAGCTGCATTGTTTCAACCACCAAGAATTTCGACTTTTTCTGGTGACTCCAAGAATAAAGGTGATTCAGACTTCCAGTCCTGAAAATATGACATTGTGTGTTTGCAGTGGTATGGAACACATAGCAGGGAGACACTGGCCACAGCAGCAATGTTATAACATCAAACAGGAAGAGAAGGAGACAGTGGCTGGATATGGATATCGCCTTGAGTTAGCAATTCAGAAGGCCAAGGAGAGAGGTGGCATAGCAGCAGTGGCGGTGGATGAAGCTCTCAAAACTGTATTTTGGAAGGGTTTGCATGATGAAAGAGTGAAAAATATTGCCAGACATCGCTATGATAAGGCAACATCATTTGATGAGTTGCTCCACATTGCCCATTTAGCAGAACAAGAAGTGAAGGAAACATATGTGTACGCCAAACCTACACGTGCTGGTATCTCCAATCAGACCATTGTTCCTGAAAAGGCAAATGCTGTGAAGGAGGACTCAGTAATAAAGGAAATTCAGCAACACATACAGTCTTTGGCAGCCATACTTGACAGGATAGAAGGTAATGGTACAATTTCAGACACTAACCCCATGACATGCCCACACAGCAGGGTCGTGGTATAGGTAGGCAAAGAGAAAGGAATCTGCCAAAACAATGCAGGCACATGAAGAAGAGGTAGAAGTCAAGAAGGTTCTGGCCACATCTGAGGACCTGTAATTTGTTACAGATGTGGTCATTGGGACACATAGCCAGCGATTGCCGAAATCCCAAGATGGTGGACAACGCTCATTCTGTTCCTGAGCAATCTGTTCAGTTAAACCCTTAACTGCCTCACCCGGCGGGCAGCTGGTAGGCAGAACCAATGAGCAAGCCCGAGCAAAAGTTCATCGTCAATCAATGCTCAACCGCATTGTGGGTGATCCTAATGAAAAAAATGCATTCATTACTGGGGTATGCTGTCGCAGCTTAATTGACCCTGGCTCTCAGGTAACGATGGTCTGTGAATCATTTGACAAGAACAATTTGTCGTCATGTGAGATACACCCCATTGAAGAGCTGTTAATCGTAACTGGAGCATAATGTCAAGGGGTGGAGTTCCTGGGATACATAGAGGTTCAGATATCTTTCTCAAGAGATGTCTTTGGTACTGATGAGACTTACAGTGGTTGTTTTGGATACAACTTACAAACTGGAAATACCATTGTGTGTTGGCACCAACCTCATTAATATTTACAGGAAGAGTTCCAGGTTCTGCAAACAAAAGCCTTCATCTGTCCAAAGTTTGAGGATATCAGTTGCTGTCCAGGATGCTTACAATCACCTTGATGCCACCCTTATGAAAATTTTCTGTAGAAATTCCGTTGAAATTGATCACGAAATTCAATAAAAGTGAAATAGAATTTCTCAATGAATTCTGCTGAACCTTTATGGAAATTAATGGAGATTAATGGAGTTTTGGCCCCCTTTTCTGTAGGAATTCAACAGAATTTCTGTATCTTTTCTGTTTAATTTTACAGAATCTCTATGTAAATTAAATACACATTCTACATAATATATGTAGAACTTTATTAAATTTATACCATGTTCTACAGAATTTTTACGTAGAATTTCTGTAGAACTATATATAATGTCTGCACATTTTTACATAAGTTTGTTAGCCTTGTATGAGTTCAATCTCTTAGAAAGTATGATAGCAATATGCTTTAAAGTTTTTTTAAGTAAGGAATGCCCCTTATAATATTGCTATAGTGACCAATGCAATGAATTAGTTACTGCAAAACTATCAGAAAGTCAGTCAACTTACAAAACAAGTAAACTATAAACATGAAGTTTATTTCTAAAGGAATTAAAATTAACAATCGATCAAACCAAATCAATGCAACATACAGGGACTACAAAATATAAAGCAACCTACAAATATGAATGCAAGGCCTACCTCTCTAGCAATTTTGACTTGTAACCTCAGCCAAATGCATAAATAAACTGATATTTATCTTAACTCACATAATTAAGGATCAGTTCAGTTGATTCTGCAATGTCGATCCTTACAGTTTTGACATATTAGTGAGCTCCCTTCTCCAAAACACTGTTACAATCTTGCAATTTGACCTTGGATCCTAATGTTCCGTGCAATTTGGAGTTGAACTTGAGTACTTTAAATTAAGAGCCATGTTCACTGTTGACTGCTTCAAGTTCAAATGAATGATGTGTGGCTGGACTATTATGTAATCAGCCAATTTTAAAGGCAGGAAACTATTTACATAACAAAGCCAAGGCACAGGTCAGCTCACTTGACCTTGGATCTAACAAAGAGAGTCTTTGTCTGTGTACAGTCATGACATGTACAAAAGCAATGGCAAAAGGGATGGTACAATTGAAACTGTGCATATTTTCCTGGCATGTATGTGTAAATGATAAGAAAGGGTATACGAGAATTTGTTATATCTCCGTAGTTAAATGCCACCCACTGACTTTACATATTGAAACCAGCTATATGTCACTCAGTTCTTCTTGCCCTTGAGCAAGACACTTTACTCCTCAGTGCAAAAACATGAACTTTAGTCTGAAAAAATGTAAACTGTGGAAAAAAGAACAGAAAAAATTCAACAAAAGGTATGGAACTGAAAAATTCCATAAAAAATATGTTTAATTTCTGCAGATTTTCTACAGAAAATTATCCGCAAACTTCCATAGAATTTGAATTTTCTATACACATTAAAAGTCTATAAAATTTAAATTGTTCTACAGAATTCCAGTGAAAATTTTCAATTGAATTTCAATATCAGCATATTTCCGTCAGATTTCCATAAAATATACAGAATTTCTATAGAATATACAGAGTTCAATAAAATTTCTACAGACTATTTTCGGCAGGGACAATTTCTGTGGTGAAGATGTTAAGCTTAGTGTGTTGAGAGCCCAGCTGCGGCACCCAGTTAGAGTTGAGCCTAACAGTATTTTCAAATTATGGGTATAACTAAATTGGGCCCTCAGGGAGACGAATACATTGTTACTATTGAACCCTGAAGGATGAGACAGTTTCCAGGTGGTCTTGTTGCCAACCCATCAGCCCTGACCATGAAGTGTACCGGGAAGAAATGTAGAGTACCTGTGCAGTTGCATAACTTTTCTTACAAGATAGTAACTGTGAGGCCAGGGGATGTGATTGGTGAAGTTCATGCTGTTACGTGGGCCGGATCACCTTCACAATACCAGCTTGGGATTCAACAACAGATGACAGTCGCCAAACAGGATAGTAATTGTCGTGATAACCTGGGTGCTAATGAATCACCGGGCAGCAATATAGACTTACACCACTTGAGTGCTACTCAATGTCAGCTGGCCCAAGATCTACTAGCAAGGAAATCTGATGTATTCTCATAACATGAAAAAAATCTTGGGCATTGTACAGCATGAGATACCACTCAGTGATCCCCACCCTATTTGTGAAAGGGATCGCCGCATACCCCCTGCCATGTATGAAGTGAGGTCCCTCCTCACGGGTATGTTGGCAAGTGGAGCCAGCTCTCATAGTGCTTGTCTGGAAGAAGGATAGGTCAATTCGCCTGTGTGTAGATTACAGAAAGTTAATGCCAAGACCGTCAAAGACTTGTATGCCATGCCAAGAATAAAGGCGAGTATGGATGCCTTAAAAGGGGCCAAGTGGTTTTCAATGAGTGATTTGAAAAGCGGCCATTGGCAGATTGGAATAGCGGACAAAGATAGACCAAAGACAGCCTTGCCACGCCCTCTGGATTCTACAAGTGCAACCGTATGCTGTTCTGGTTGACCAACGCTCCAAACACATTTCAGAGGCTCATGGAAAAGTATATGGGAGACTATAATCTAAAGATATGCCTTATGCATCTTGTTGATATCCTCATATTCTCATCCACTTTTGCAGAACACCTTCAGCGACTTGAAGCAGTCTTTGATCGTCTCCAAGAGTATAGGCTGAAGGTAAAGGCATTCAAATGCCAACTTTTCAAGAGTCAAGTCAAGTACCTTGGGCACGTGGTTTCAGGAGAAGGTGTAGAGACTGATCCAGACAAGGTTGAGGCCCTGAAAACATGGCCTGTTCCGAGGAGTGTCCACAAGGTCAAGTCCTTCTTAGGTTTCGCCAGTTATTATCGCAAGTTTGTCCATTGTTTTTCAAAGATAGTGAAGCTAGTGAATGATTTGACAGCTGGACTCCCAAACAAGTGCAAGGACGGAAGAAAAACAAAACACTCATCACTGCCTGAGTTTGAGTGGACAGGCCAATGCCAGACTGCTTTCAATGACATTATTCACAGGTTACATGAGTTTCTAGCCTTAAAGTGGGCAGTAACTGAAACGTTCCACAATTGCCTGTAAGGGAACTCATTCAAGGTAGTTACTGACAACAACCCTTTAACCTATGCAACAACGAGTGCAAAGGTAGATGCCACTGGTCATCGATGGCTTGCTGCACTTTCAACTTATAACTTAAGTCTTGCTTACCGACCAGGTACAAGAAATGCCGATGCTGATGGCCAATCTCGCCGGCCTCATACTACTAACCCTGAGACTGACTCTGACTCACTTCAGGATGCCCCAAGTTGTGATGCAACAAGAGGGAAAGAGGTGCCATATGAATCTGTAGAGGCTGTGTGTCAGTTTTATTTAACTGCAAGGATTCCCTTGGTAGAGATGGTTGGTCGCTCAAATACAGCAGTACCAGAGACCATAGATTGTCCCCCAACGCTGCCAGGGAGTGAATCCTTACCCACACTGACCAGGGATGAGTAGATGGCTGCAATATAAAGGTACCCTGCCATTCAGGGCATCATCATCCTCAAGAAGAATGGAAAACTTCGTTTTCCTCCAACTCAGTTTCAAGAGCGGCGTTTTGTACAGGAGTCATATTAAGGGTGATGGCAACAAAATGCATCAACTAGTACTCCCTAGACAGTACAAAGCCATGGTCCTCAGAGGTCTGCTAATGATGTTGGACATCTTGGTAAGGACAGAACTCTAGATTTGGTGAGATCTCACTTCCTCTGGCTTTACATGGCACATGATGTTGAGACTAAGATTAAATCATGTGAAAGATGAGTGAGAAGGAAGATGCCCCTGGTGCAAAATGCTCCATTGTTGAACATACAGACTAGCCAGTCAATGGAATTAGTATGCATGGATTATCTGACCCTAGAAGAATCCAAGGGGGGGGGGGGTATCTAACATTCTGGTGATCACCGATCACTTCACACACTATGCAGTCGCAATCCCTACTGAGAACCAAACCGCACAGACTACAGCTAGGCATCTTTTCAACAGCTTCATGATGCATTATCGGTTTCCAGCCTGGTTACACTCAGATCAGGGAAGAAACTTTGAGTCTGAGGTCATTCAACAGCTTTGGAAATTATAGTAGTCCAGAAGTCAAGAACGAACAGACTACAGCTAGGCATCTTTTCAACAGCTTCATGATGCATTATCGTTTTCCAGCCTGGTTACACTCAGATCAGGGAAGAAACTTTGAGTCTGAGGTCATTCAACAGCTTTGGAAATTATAGTAGTCCAGAAGTCAAGAACGAAACCATAACATCGCAAGAGCAATGATCAGACAGAGCGTTTCAACCATACATTACTTGATATGCTTGGCACCTTGAATGAGCACCAGAAGAAGCACTAGAAATCATATGTTGGTCCACTTGTGCATGCATACAACTGCACTACTAACGATTCCACAGGTTATGCCCCCTACTATCTCATGTTCGGACACCATTCCCAGATTACCTATCGACGTGTACCTTGGATTGGAACCTGAGGGCGATTTGCCAAATACATATGGTGAATATGCTCAGGACCTCAGAGACCGACCTGACTGTGCATATACGATTGCATCAAAGGCAGCTGCTAAGAAGTCCTCACACAACAAAAGGAGGTATGACAATAAGGCAAGGGGAGCTGTGTTGGAGCATAGTTACCGGGTTTTGGTGAAGAATGTTAGCTTTAAAGGGAAACAGAAGATTGCTGACCGCGATGGGAGAGATATGTGTATGTTGTGGTTTGCAAAACCAATCCTGACCTCCCTGTGTATACAGTCCGGCCAGAGTCTGGGGTTTGAAGAGAGAGAACTCCCCATCACGACCTACTGTTACCATGCTTCCTATTGCCCTGCCCATCTGAGAATCAAAGAGCAAAACCCAAAGAGACTGTTGATTATACAAGATCGACAAGCAAGGTAGAAGAATCACATGGTCATAGTACACTTTCGTCAGATTCTGATGGCGATCAGGATGTTCATTTTGTCCCTGTCTATCATGCACTAGAGGAGAGGGTACTCAAACCTGAAGAGGCCTCAGACCCAGATACTGTGCCCCAAGAGGAGAAACAGGCCATGGTTGTGAAAAAGCCCACGTTAATGGTTAGTAGTGCCAGTCCACAAAGGACTACTTCAGGTACATTTTAGATTGAGAATTCCTCACTACCAGAAGTACAAGATGTCGTTGAGGATGAAGTGAGCAGAAGTTTGGTACCATCAAATGACCCAAGTCTACAGGAGGATGCTGAACCTCACCAGGAGCTTGAAATTCAGGAGAAAGTACACTTCGAACCCATGCAAGAAGTGGAAAGGGAACCCTGAAGGAGATCAAAGCGGACAATACGGCCACTAGATTGTCTGAATCTTACTCTGGTTTGCAGTAAGCCAGAGTGGATGGTCAAAGCAGATTACCTCACATCTGTGAAGTTTAATTCCAAAGGTGATTTTGCAGAACGTCTTTGTGCCGTGTTGATTGACATTGTATCGAAGGGTTAATCACTGACTGTATTTTCTTGTGAATATCGGGACACTATTCCAGAAAGCAGGGGAGTGTGTAACCCTAGTCAATTTTTTTTATTTTCTTTACTGATTGTTTATATATACTATATACAGGTACTATATGTACCTACCTATTGCAAGTTAGTAACCTGATAGCTAGAGCGTGTACAGCGCCACCAGTGTCAGACTTTCACTGCTGAGAATCTCGGGATATCTGGCGAGAATCACTGAAGAGTTTGACTCACAGACAACTGCACATTTTCTGTGTCTGCCTCATTGATATTTCTTTCAAGCTTTAGACAGCAGTGAATGTTGTGGTCGAGTAAATTGTAGATATATACTCTCCTTCATTTTAACAGGTATGTTTGGTATAATATTTTAATGATTTTTGCCGAGTTTTGCTCAGTTGAAAGTTTGGATGAGATCGCCACCCATGAGGAGTTGTGCCATGTGTTTCACGAGCCATTTTAGTGACTATGTAAGTGAACTTCTGATGTGTCCATCGATGCATCTAAAAGACTTAAGACATAGCTCTCAGTCATTGAAACGGGACAAGTGGCTCTGGCGATAGATGTAAACAAATCGTCTCCAGTGAAGTTACAGTATCATATCTCATTTCTGTTTGTCATTGAGAAAAGGCCTTGTAGTTTATTCTAGTAGAGTAGTGAGCGTCGATTCAGATCAGCTGTTTGGTTTTTCAGGTATGTGTTGAAACAGTACGCCAAAGTTTTCATGGTGTTGCCTTGTTGTAAGAGATTGTTTATTTTCGAGATTCATTGAAGAGTTTGACTTGCAGACAACTGCACATTGTCTGTGTCAACCTCATTGATATTTCTTTCAAGCTTTTGACAGCAGTGAACGTTGTGGTTGAGTAAACTGTCGATGTATTCTCTCCTTTATTTTAACAGGGTTTCCCTTTAACTGGCTACACGAGCAAAATTCAGACAATTTGGTAAGCTAACCCAAATTCCTGCCCCTGCTGTGCTTTACCCAACATAAAACTAAGCAATTAAAAATTGCCAAATAAATTGGAAGCAAGTTGAAAATCTTTTTATTTTAATGTTATAAAATTCGTTAGTGCCTTAATTACAAGGCATCTGTGTTTTGTGTAAAGTGATTTTGACGTCATTACTTTGTCGGTATACCACTTCTACGTCCTTGCCGAATAAATTTTGAATGATAAAGTTACCAGTCGTCAGACATCACCACACATCTACCCTATTAGATAAACTCCCCGTCGCTGATAGCAGAGCTAAAAATTTACGTACCATAGACTTGAGTGGCTGGGGTCTGGATTCCTGTATGGATAGGACTTTGCCCTTGGTGAGGTGATGTCAAATGTCCGTTTGAGGATGACCTGTACATTTCCAGCTGCAGATGAAATTCACAGACAACAAACAAACAAACAAAGAGAGCAGATAAACATACATTATTTTACAACAATAAATACGAAATAAATGAAACAGGGCCAATGTCCCTGAAGCTACTGTAGAATTAATTAAGTATTTCCTGACTGTATGAAGATATCTCACTTTAGTCATCCTAGGGACATGTTTACCAAATATTAAAGCTGTCTGACCAGCGGTTTAAAAAAGATACCTAACAGCCGACAAAGCTGTGTTGCGTAATGTAAAGAGTACCTTTTTGTGACACATGTGTTGATGACGAAGGTGGATATCTTTGATAGCTCATTTTAGGATAGCCTGACCAAAATGGCAAAATTAGCGGCAAAAATACAAAATTGAAGATTTCAACATAATTTCAATACATTACATTAAGATAAACCCTAGAAACCTATATACCAACTATCAAAGCTATCAGATGAGTAACATTAGAAAAAACAAAGATTTTTTGACCAAAAATGGCAAAAATTGACCCAGAAGTACGAAAATTAAAGATTTCATCAAAGTTCAATATGTCACACTTAGACAACCCCTAGTAACCTGTATACAAAATTTTAAAGATATCAGACAAGTAGATTTTTGAGAAACACATTTTTTAACTAAAAATGGCAAAAATTGCCCAAAAATACAAAATTGTAGATCATCCCTATTAACCTGTAAACCAAATATATCAAATTGAAGTAAAATTTTTGACCAAAAATGACAAAAATTTCTTTAAAACACAGATTTGCATATTTCATTCTAATTTGAGCAAATCTAGATAGGATTATCCCTAGGGACCTGTATACCAAATATCAAAGCTGTGTGATTATTGGTTATGAAGAAGATTTTTTACCAAAAATCGCCTTTTTAGGCCTATTAGCATCTTTTCAACGATATCAAGATATAGAGTCAAAATAATACTGTGCTCACATTTGGTGGCAAGCAAGAATGAGTGTATACACAATATTTAATAGCTTTTAGGGGCAACATCAAAAGTTCAATATAATAAATCTAACTTAATT
Organism: Ptychodera flava; assembly: GCA_001465055.1. Taxonomy (NCBI): domain Eukaryota; kingdom Metazoa; phylum Hemichordata; class Enteropneusta; family Ptychoderidae; genus Ptychodera; species Ptychodera flava. Next base: position 27,170 of record LD350092.1, on the reverse strand, counting down.
GCTTAAGTTTGGCCTCAGACCCCCCCCCCCCCTTCTAACTTAACTGACCTAAAATTGAAAAACATTGCGGACTCATACCCTGTACTAATTCTTTCAAACAACGTGCCAATGTACCATTGAATTAAATAAAAATTGAAAACCATTATAAAGTAACAAAAATACAGGTGACTGGATCAGTTTTAGCGTACAAAAATCAGCCTTGAAATCGTAAAATTTGCCATAAAGACGTTAAATCGTTTTTGACTGCACAGAAATTAATTTGGCCAAAACCCCCCCACCCCCAAACTTAAGCAATTAAGTTTTTTTTCAAACATCGATCTTTTGACGTCGCCCCTTAAGGACCTTGAGCTTCTGATATTCATAGTCAAGTGCATTTGAAAAAAAATGATGCACTGTCCATTGAAGTATAAAAAGGTTGGCAACTGTTGCATCTTGATCACACACACTTAGGCAAAACCATGCAACGTAGTATATCATAATTAGTGATACAACCTGCTATACGAAAATAACGGTGTCCTCTTACAATATTGTATTGCATAAAATTAATGTAGACAATATTTGGTTTCTCTAAGATCTAAGGTTGTACAATAGGACACTTCGTGTAAGAACTGGCATTTTTAGAGCTTCCTCTGGTAATGATGCTGCCTCAGCTATATGAAAAAGGGTATATCCAAAACTGCCACCAAGTTAAACAAGTATTGCAGTATCATAGACAAATGGGGAAACTTCCAAGCACAAACCTATTAAGGAGCCTATGGCATCACATATGTACATCTGTTTTAAAGCCCAGGTCAAACCAAACTGTAAAGCATCAAACCAGGAATATGTATAGAAGCCATTACTCGACTTACACAGACAAACAATGCCATAAATACACAATATGACAATGGAAAGAAACAGAGACCTTTCAAACCAAATTTCCAAGCATTTATTTCATACAAAATTGTCATATTTTTATTCATACAAAATTGTCATATCTACATCTACACATGTAAGAGTTTGTGATTAGTAACCTGATCTTGTTGGATTAAGCAGCAAAGTTTACTATCTATACAGATTACACGTTTTGTGAATGTACTTATGTTATCCTGAATCTTGTAAATGAAATGCTGGTTGTTTAGAAGATCTGTATACCGCTTCTTGTAGATTCACTCATGGTGACTTCAATGCAACAATTTTTTTTTTAAATAAGGTTTGTTGGCTGCCTTGCCAAAACAACCTGACCAATGCTTAATTTTAATTTACACTAACTTTACACTTGTGTTACTCATTAGCATTTTATTTGGAAATGTTGATTTCATTTGACCAAATACTAATTTACAGTTGAGCATGTATCATCCACAAATACACAAGTAAAATGTGCAGTAATTCCACATTTGTTGCAATTGGATCAGGGTCTTCAAAAATATAATATTTGGCACACTTTTCAATACAACAGGCAAAACTTTATTAAATCTGTACCCCAAAGCTTCTTTTAAACAAAACATATAGATATTTCTATGATATTTTTTTGTAGGAAAGTGTGTCAGCTGCACTGGTTAATATTACATGTAACAATAACAAACTTCTGTCTTGTAATTTGCTCATATTAATTAGCCAAATATTTTGAACTGAAAAATCTAAAACTGATACCTGCTACATGATATGTAATTCCTGAACACAATACTTTAGTTCGAATCCGACTGAAACCACCATATATTTAGACCAAAAATTGAAAACCTCAAAAATACATATATACCAATTCAATGATTTTCAACAAAAATATCACATTCATTGTCCATCCCAATATATGTATCAAATAACAAAGTAATAACTTTCTCAACAATAGAAATATTGCAGATTATGAAAAATTATTTTTTTCTTATTCTTTTATCAAGATTCCATTCTATTATAGATAACCATTTAAACATTCCACACTTTGAAGCTGGCCACATTTAAGGCGGAATTATTAAGCTATAAGCTCTAAAAACTTCTTCTTGGCCTCCTACTGTGCCCTGGCCGATGGGCAGTGATAAAGATATAACAAACAGCTGGTATACAGGCTCTCAGGGTGAATGTATTACATCAGTTTACATTAGTTTCTTGTCCTCTTTCCACTTATGTGATTATTTTTAAGGCAATAAACCTGCAAGGCAGTTTATATGCATTGACGAATGTTTTATCTTTTACAGGCACAGAGCGAACTTTTTTTGATTTCTCATGACCAATATTTGATAAAGAGTGAAATACATAACATGCAACCAATGTTTACATTTTGCCGACACACCAGATACATGGACATATTTCAACATACAACCATTAACTCAGAAACGCTACAGTGAAAGTAAACATTGTTTTTTTTTCCCTGGCCAGATGGCAGGAAGTGACTATTTACGACATTGATACTCTTCAACATTGAAATAATTATCGTCTTTATTTGTTGGAGGCCAAACCAGCTAAAATCACCTTCACCTTTGATTTCTAGTAAATGTTTTACTGCAGTTCAACTCCAAGTAAGTTTACCTACTATCTAAATCACAACATTATGTACTATAAGATCCTGTAGGTATGAAATTGGCAAAATTAAAAAAAATCTCTTTTCAAAATTTGTTAATTGTGTTTATATCAATACAATCTGAATAAGTTATGGTACTACAACACAGCATTGGAAGTGGTAGTTGCAAAGAACATTTTTAGCAGCAACAACATAGAAAAATAAAAAAAAATATTGCAATTGTTCATCTCATTCTGATATGCTAATATATGTATGAGAACATTTGTAGGGATTTACAAACCAAATTTCAAATCAATACTGTACACCAGACTATTTCTTTTTTTTTCTGTTAGCAATCAAGGAAAAACTTTACCAAAACACGAAATTGAAGATATTTATCTGAAAATTTAAAATAAGCGATCTAGCAGTTGAAATGCTCCTTTGTGTTATGTTGAGGATAACTCTTTGTAACACATGTGTTGATGAAGGAGGAAATCTTTCATAGCCCACACCAGGTTGGCCTGATCAAAATGGCAAACATAGCTGCAAAAATAAATACGGTAATTAAAGCTTTAACCGTAATTTGAACATATTCAATTGAAATCATCTGCAGGAATATATCTACCAAATATCAAATCTATTAGACAAGAAGCTTTTAAGAAATGCATTTTTCACCAAAATACAAAATACAGGAACATATCTTCCAAATATCAAATCTATTAGACAAGAAGCTTTTAAGAAATGCATTTTTCACCAAATACAAAATACAAAATTACTGATTTCAACCTAATTTTAATATATCATATTGAGATAAACCCAAGGAATCTGTTTAATAAATATTCAAGCAATAAGATAAGTAATTGTCTAGAAAAAAATAGCCAAAATGAGAAAAATTGCTCCAAAAATACAAAATTGCAGATTTCATCCAAATTTCGTTATATCATATTACATTTAACCCTTGGAAACTGTATATTAAATATCATAGCTATAAGATCCTTTGGCTTGCAGGCTTGAAATTGCACAATGTCCATTATATAAATCCAGCGTGGCAATGAAAGTCTTGAAAAGTCTCGAACTTTGTACTGCTGGAGCTTCAAAAGTCTTGAAGTAACACACACGAGATACGATCCAAAATGTCTCACTGCAAGCCTGCCAGTCCCTATTTATACTCATATGCTTATATAAGAGCATATGAGAACAATCTAGAATTTTTTATTGGCATGCTAATTACTGCTCTAAAATTATCTCTTACACAACTAATTAAATTTCCAGAACATTCCAAACACCACTAACTGAATTCAAGTTTGAGGTCGTTAAGGGCAGTGACCTTCAGAATGTTCTAGACTAATTAAACTCAGGTCATGATGAGTGTTGGGGAATATGACATACATAACACACCCCCTCTTCAAAATAGGAAAAAAAAATTCAAACAAAAATCTTTCTTTTACCAATGTGATATTAAAAGTGTGAAGAACAATAAACTCTAAATACGAGAGAGATAGTCTGCAATTAAGTTGTCTCTGCCTTCGATACGTCTAATGTCAAGATTAAACTCCTGTAACATTACACTCCATCTTAGCAATCTCTGATTTTTGCCTTTTAATTTCTACAGAAAAACTAGAGGGATATGATCAATATAAACCACTATTGGCTGACTTGAATAAGTAACATAAACTTCAAAATGCTGTAAAGCTAATATCAAAGAAATACACGCTTTTTCGATTGTAGAGTAGTTTCTCTGGGATTTTGTTAAATTTGCATGAAAAGTAGCAAACAGGATGAGCTATCCAATGACTATCCTCTTGCAATATAAAACAGCACCAGCAGCCGTATCACTAGCATCTTCAGCTAAATTGAATGGCAAACTGAAATCATGTGCAAACAAGACTGGGACACTTTGCAGTATGGCTTCAAATGTATCAAATGCCTCATGGTATTGCTCTGACCAAACAAACTTTACTTTCTTTTTTAGCTCCGCTTCCGGCGATGTGAAGCTTATCAAATAGGTTGATTTTCCGTCCGTGTCCATCTGCGTCCATCAGCAATTGCCTTCTCCTCTGAAACCGCAAGTACGATTGCTTCGAAATTTTATATGCAGTTTACTTTTGGTGACCTCACTTAAGTTTGTTCAAATCGTGGTAAACTTTGCATATTTGTATTTTGTGGGCATTTTTTGCCGTTTTTTGGTGAAAAAATTTTCTCTTCTGAAACCGCTTGTCCGATTGCTTTGAAATTTGATATGCAGTTTACTTAGGATGACTTCAGTTAGATTTGTTCAAATACTGGGAAAATTTGAATATTTGTATTTTTAAGGCATTTTTTGTCATTTTTGGTAAAAAAATCTTTAAAAATCTTTTTCTTCAAAACCACCAGTCAGAAAACTTCAATATTTGGTACATAGGTCCCTAGGGATGATCTATTAAAGATTTGTTCATATTGTGCAGAAATAAGCAAATTTGCATTTTTAAGGCAATTTTTGCCTTTTTTGGTCAAAAAATGTGCATTTTCAAAACTACTCATCTGATAGCTTTGAACTTTGGTATACAGGTTCCTATAGATGAACTAAATGTAATGTAATTTAAATTATTATGAAATCCTCAATTTTGTATTTTCAGGGCAATGTTTGCAAATTTTGGTCAAAAAATTTGTTTCTCAAAAAATTGCAAATCGATAGCTTTGATATTTGGTATAAGGTTCCAAGAGATTATTTTATTACATGATATATTAAAATGATGGTGAAATCTGTAATTTTTATTTTGGGGGCAATGTTTGCCTTTTTTGGTCAGAAAATTTTATTTTCAAAAAACTACTCGTCACATAGCTTTGGTTGACATGTTCTTTGGGATGATCTAATATGATATATTCAAATTATGATGACATTTCCAATTGTGTATTTTTGCAGCTATCCTAGCCATTTTTTCTCGCCACTCAAATGAGGTATGAAAGATTTCCACCTTCTTCATCACCATGTGTCAAAAGTAGTTATTCTCTATGTAAACACAGTGGAGCTATATCAGCTGTTAGGTCGCTTGTAAGTAAGCTAGTCAAAGTCTCAGTAATTGTAGAGAAATGTGGATAGAATTTGCTGTAGTAACCAGCCATACTGAAAAAGTGCATCAGTTGTCTCTTGCAATTTTGTACAGGAAAACTTAAAATGGCAGTGTTTTGGCATCAACAGGTTTTACCTCACCCTGTCCTACAGTATTCCCAAGGTAAGTCACCCTCGCCCAACTAAATTCAGATTTGGCAAGGTCGACAGTCAACATTGCTTTGCTCAGTCTTTCAAAGAACTTCCGCATGAGTTTGATGTGATCCTCCCAGGTGTCACTATACAGGAAAACGTCGTCGACGTAAGCACTTTCCGTCAGAGGGACTTTCCAAAATCACATACTTGGCTTTTCCCCACTCGATCGATGCAATCATCAATCCTTGGGATTGGGAAAGTGTCTGTCTTTGTTAGAGTGTTCAATTTCCTGTAGTCCGTGCACATATGATCTGATTTTAGCACAAGTATGCACAGTGAACTCCAGTTACTTTTACTGGGTTCAATAAAGTCATTATCCAGCAGGTTCTTGACTACTTCCTTGAGATATTTCGCTTTCGTTGGATTCAGTCTGTATGGATGTTGCTTCACAGGATTACTGTCGCTGACAACAATGTTGGAATATCTTGGAACAGGTGTTTATATTTGTGGATCAGTTCTTTCACCTGTTGTTGTTGTGATGGCTGGAGGTGTGCCAACTTTGTAGATTCAAGATTCTCCAGGATTTCTGAATTCTGGAGTTTGACCGAGCCCAGCTTTGAATTTAGAGTATTTTCACCAAAGTCAGTTTCAGTATCGCTATCTTCATAATGTTTTGAACTGACTGCTCTGACAGGTTGTGTTATAGTAGGATTATCCCTATCCAAATATGGCTTAAGCATATTTATGTGGCATGATTGTTTTTGTTTTCGCCAGTCAGTTGTTTTCATGTTGTAATTTAAATCGCTTAATTTCTTATCAATTAAATATGGCCCAAAGTAACGAGCATGTAGTGGTTTGCCAGGAATCGGAAGTAGAACAAGATCTTTTAGACCTGGTTCAAACTTCCGTTTTGAGGTTTTTCATCGTATTTGGTTTCCATGGACTGCTGACATGACTCAAGGTTTTCTCTGGCTAATTCACATGCCTTTGTAAGTTTTGTACAAAAATCTGAAACATATTGTAAAATATTCAGACTATCATTATTGTCTGCTAGGAATTTCTCTTTGAAGAGCCGAAGTGGGCCACAGACTGTATGTCCAAATACAAGCTCAAATGGGCTAAAACCAAGAGACTCTTGAATTCACTCTCTAACAGCAAAGAGCGGAAAATGAATTCCTTCATCCCACTGCTTTTCTGTGTCAAAACAGTAGGTCCTAATCATAGTTTTCAAAGTTTGGTGAAATCGCTCGAGAGCACCCTGACTTTCTGGGTGGTAGGCCGATGACCTGTACTGTTTAATGCCTAGCTGATCCATTACTTGTTGAAAATTTCAAGACATAAAGTTGGAGCCTTGATCAGTCTGGACACATTTAGGGAGGCCGAATAAAGTGATGAATTTGACTGAAGCTTTCACTATAGTCTTTGCCTTTATATGTCTCAGCGGTATGGCTTCTGGGAACCGAGTAGATGTACACATAATTGTCAACATGTTCCCATTTCCTGATCTTGTTTTAGGTAGGGGCCCAACACAGTCTATGAGTATGCTACTAAATTGTTCTTGAAATGCAGGAATTTGCTGTAAAGGGGCCTTTGGAATTGTCTGATTTGGTTTTCCTACCATTTGACATGTGTGACAAGTTTTACAGAAATGTGCTACATCCTGCCTGACATTAGGCCAATAAAAGTGACTGAGAATTTTATGATAAGTCTTCCTGATTCCTAAATGACCAGACAAGGGGTTTTCATGGGCCAGGCGCAATATGTAAGCACGATAGAGCTGTAGGACTATAATTTGATGTTTTATAGCCCAATCGTCATCAACCAAGACATCTGGAAGTCTCCATTTACGCATGAGAATACCAGACTTTGTAAAATGACACAAGGGCTATCTGAAATTTCACCTTTATTATCTACCCTGTCAAACAAACACAAAATATCTGGATCTTCGTGTTGTTCTGCAATGAGATTTGATCTAGAAAATGTCTGACCTTGGTCAGCAAACATTTTACTGGAAGTTTCGAATCCACGAGGGATAACGGAATGATCCGTGTCAAACACCTGACTAAGAAAGGTGTCATTTAAGTCAACGTCTGAGACATTATTTTTGACAATATTTTGATTCTCTGAAGTTTTCTTTGACATGGCTCGAGTAACGGCACATAAAGGAAATAATCAGGTATTTCTAACTCAATTGGCTCTCGATCCTGATCTAATTAGGCTTGTTGGTCACAAGTGGATTAGTAATGACCTTGTCCCCAGCAAGGTCGTTTCCAAGGAGTAGATGAATCCCTTCAAAAGGCAAAAAAGGCCTAATACCTGCAGGTCTAGAAACCGCAGGTCTAGAAACAAAGTCAGAAGACAAACAGATATTATGGAGAGGAACAGGAATATAGTCATTACAATCTACCCCTTAATAGGAACAGGTGCAGTCAATGGAGCTATTCGTTGAAAAAGCTATTCTGGGAGCAAATTTTGAGGGCAGGTGAAATTTTAATTTTGCTAGGGCACAGGACATATTTTTAGGTGGCAGGGGAGCAAATTTAGTTTTATTTTTTGTCAGGCAGGGCAGATATCGGTTGATTATCCAAGGGACAGGGCTTGTCGAAAAAACGAGGAGAGAGGGGAAACTATTTTTTAAACGGGGACAGGGGAAGTTGAGCCATGGTGTTTCCGGTAGAAGGCCCCTGCAGTATATGTCTGCATGAGAATGTTAATTTTTAGAGGGAATTTTTCACAGGGCAGGGGATATTCGAGTTTTTTTCGCCACAGGGCAGAAGAGCTTCAGAAATTGACAGTGGGGAGGGGAAAGATGCAATAATAATTGGTGAGTGGGTAAAAAATGAAGTTTGAGTGCGGGAGGGTAAGTCGAAAAATTTTCAGTGGGAGGGCAAACTATGAACAGCTAATTAAATATCCTCATGACTTAAAATTAGTCAGTTCACATTACTTGTCATGCACAATATATCTTGTCATAGTAAGGACCTCTTTCAAAGTGCATTGTTCGTTGGCTACACCTGTAAGAACTTTAGAACCTGAAAACGACTTTTCAGAAAACGGCAGAGTATCTGCCAATAAAAGAGACTAGGAAGCCCCGGTATCTCTTTAAATTTTGACAGGGGTAGTGGAAGACAAATCACTAGAAAGAGATATAAAACAATCGTGAATAAATGGTTCAAAAATACCCATAATGCTATCTTGAGAAGAACTGACCTTGACCTCATTCATTGGGAATAAGAGGGGTTTAACCTTAGAAAATGTGTTGCACACCATAATAGGCTCTAATTGAGATGATAGAGAAATTAAGCCAGTGGGCTTAGATCCATTTTGACCACTTTTACCTTCACGTTTTCTTTTCGATTTGAAAAAATCTGACATTAAATGGCCTTCTTTCTTACTTTATTACAAGAAAGTGTACCAAACTCCTTGCCAGAAGGAGATTGAGACTTGGGATCTAATGATAGAGGAGTGTTTCTTGAACTTTGCGAGCTGCTGTCAGTTGATTGAAAAGGTGGAGTTAAATTTAACTGCATTGTTTCAGTATGAAAAGCACTGGGATGGTTTGCTAAGAAATGAAGATTTGTGGGTCAATGAATTATCATCGGCCAACCGTACAGCAGCCTCCAATGTATCTGCCTTTTGTTCATTGACAAACGTCTTGATGTCACTCAGAAAGCACCTTTTAAATCCTTCAATCAAAGCAAGTTGTCGTAATTTTTCATAATTCTGACATACCTTTTCAGAAGACCACCAACGATCAAACAGTTATTCTTTTGTTTAAGCAAATTCAACATAAGTTTGATTCTTCGCTTTCTCACAATCCCTAAATTTCTGAAGGTAAGCTTTAGGAACCACCCTCATAGCCCTTTAGAAATAATTCCTTCACAGAATCATAATCTGAAGCCTGTTCTACTGACAACTGAATGTAAATTTCTCTGGATTTACTCACCAAAGCACTCTGCAAAAGCATAGACAAGAATCCTTAGGCCAATTCAGACTCTGAGCAATTTTCTCAAAATGAAGAAAATATTTGTCAACATCCTTTTCTTGGAAAGGGGGAACTTACCTGAAATGCTTAGTGATGTCAAAGTTTTCTGAAGGGAAGAATTTTCCTGACTGTCCAAGCTCTAAACGTTTCATTTCTACTCTTTCTTGCCTATCTTTCTCTCTGTGTCTTTCTTTAATTTGTTAGTTTTTATCTTTCATTTGTAATTCTTTCTCTTTTTGTCTTTCTTCCATTTCTAATTTTTCCTGTTTTTCCCTTTCTTTCTTTTGTAATTCTAGTTTCTTAATCTCCAAATATGCCCGCATTTCTAATTCCAATTCTCTGAGTTCATAGGTAGACTCGGGCTCATAATCTTTCAAGGTGGATTCCTCAAATTGGTCAAAATTTGACTTATTACAGTGATTCATATCCTGTCTCATTTCATACAATATTTAGACAATTTTTGGACCAATCCTGACGGGTGTTGCATGCTAGCAGGGTACGCTTACCCATTCTGGACACCTGTTACCACCACTAACTATCTGTGGTTCAGGATGGTCCTACTTAAATTTGTAAATCACAATTGTCCCATGGACCTGGTAATGTATTACCGTGAATGGAAATGATTACTGGATCAGTTTTATGTCATATTAACTAAATGTTTTGCAATATTGTACTGTATTCCCCTCTTTCGCATAGATCTTTTGACTTCTAAGGAAATTGGCTAGTGCAATTAGGTCGTCTTTTCTGAGGGAATCAAATGTGTCCTGATCAAGTTCCTCAATTTCGTCTGGTTTGAATTCCGCCATGATTAAATTTCGCTGAGTTCAAAATATACAGTAGTTTGGAAAAGGAAGGCAAAATGTTGTCAAACGGTTCAAAATATTCGTATCCCTGACAAGCCCCCAATTTTGTTATGTGAAAGAAAGCGAACATAAGGTGAACTCAGCAGTTTTCGTATAAAACGAAATTTATGACGAAAAATAAAACCAAGTACTAAGTCAAGGATAGAATACAAACTGAAAAAGTGTACAGGCTTATTATCTCAGCTGGGACGGCAAAGTTCCAGTCTCAGAGTTGTAATAGTCAGCCGGATGAATGAACAGTCCTTTGGCTTGCATGCTTGAAGTTGCACAATGTCCACAGTATAAATCTAGCATGGCAGTGAAGGTCTTGAAAAGTCTTGAAATTTGTACTGCTGGAGTTTCAAAAGTCTTGAAGAAACACACAAGAGACACGATCCCAAATGTCTGACTGCAAGCCTGCCAGTCCCTATTTATACTCATGTTCTTATATAAGAGCATATAAGAACAATCTAGAACTTTTATTGACATGCTAATTACTGCTCTAAAATTATCTCTCTTACACAACTAGTCAAATTTACAGAACATTCCGAACACCACTAAATGAATTCAAGGTTGTGAGGTCATTAAGGGCAGTGACCTTGAGAATGTTCTAGACTAATTAAACTCAGTTCATGATGAGTGTGGGGGAAAATGACATACATAACAATACATACATACATACATACATACATACATACATACATACATACATACATACATACATACATACATACATACATACATACATACATACATACATACATGCGTACGTACGTACATACATACATATATACATACATACATACATACATACATGCATACATACATACATACAGATACATACAGATACATACATACATACATACATACATACTTTGTCCTGGAGTTCCTTGACAAGCTTGTCCTTCTCTTCAAGTTCAGACTGTAATTTCTTTCTCTCCCTACTCTTGTCAATACGTAGACTGACCAATGACTGTTGAGTACTCTCTAACTTCTGTATTAGTTCCTTATATCTCTCTTCCAAAGTAGCCTTCTCTTCCTTTGCCTCCTTCAGTTGAGATTTTAGAGTTCCTCTTTCTATCTCAAGTTTAGATAGGATATCTTCAATGGCTGACACAAACAAAAAGGTGCGGATTTATACCAAAAATAAATCTTAAACTTTTTGTGGCATCAACAATTAATTAAAATGTATAAAAAATCAGTGACTAATATTTACTATATCAGTATATTCTGTGTTAAATGTCATTGGATGCATCCATTGTTATCCAAAAACAGTGACTGTGGATGTACAGGGTGGGTGGCAGTGAGGTAAAATACCACAATTGAATTGTGGGATATGTGAGGATTCATGTGTTATTAGCAATACCCTCCTCCGTAGACAACTACTAACATTGACCAGAATGCAAAATTTAGGTCAATTTACATTTGAATATCAAGTGTTCTCCAATAGAAATTTGTAACGGCCTAATGGGATTTTGGTGTGTTTGCTGTTTCTCGTTTTTAGTGCTGTGCCAGTATTTTGAGTTTTCTAAATATACTAGCAATATTCATGACTTTGATTCGTACACTCTTATTCAACCAATAGAACTTTCCATCTATTGTTACTACTCGCTCACATGAAATCACCTGGATGTTTTATTCAACCAATAGAAACTTACCCTTTTATTGTTCCTCTCGCTCATATAAAATCGTCTGGATGTTTTAATTAAACCAATGAATTAAGCTAACCTGGTATTACCACGTGGATTACCAATATAAAAGCACTCCACGCATAATTTAGTTCAGTTCACCTCTGTACCGGACAGGCAGCATACAAGGAACTGACAATGTCTCTGTGTTCCATTTTCAGGTTAGTTTCTGTTCTTTGTCTACATTAATTGTACGGTAGTTTGGAGTATTCACTATGTATTTTGTTGCATTGTTACTACTGTATTTTAGTGTATGTAATTGCTGTATTTTGGTGTACATGAATTTCTGTACATTTTGCACTCGTGTAATTTTGTTCAGTTCACCTCTGTAGCCGGACAGGCAGCATACAAGGAACTAACAATGTATGTGTTCCATTTTCAGTAATAAACGCTATCACTAGTGAAATGCATTTGAGTGTCGGGTTGTGGTTGACAGCGAGGACAGTGACAAATTCACAATTCTAAAAGTCAGTTACTTACGCTGTCCCTGAGAAATACTATCAATTCTTTCTGTTACCATTGTGTCAGATTTCTGATCGGTGTCTTCATCCTGAAATTGTTAATGTGTCACAGTGTAACAAGATTTAATGTGTTTGTTGTTTCATTGGTTTCATGACAGCATGACTGCCTTTCTATAAAACATGTAAATGTAAATATTGCAAAATTCTCTGCAGCTGCAATGAGGGTATCTTAATTTGAATATTATTAGTGTTCACTTTTTGGTAGGTGTCAAGGTCATATTGAATATTAAAAGACTTACATCAATGTGTCTCTCTTCAGCATCCCTTCCTTCAATGACATCATCGAATACTTTGACTTGTTTAAGTCCACTGCCATCTCCTGAATGGATGAAAGTTAACAAGCTATTCAGACACATTTCACTTTGGATATATTACCACTGTGCAAATTCAAGTAGTTTGTAACATTTAACTTTTGTAATTAATTCAATTCTTATTATATGAAACATACACACTGTGTTGGAATGGAATTTAACATAGAATGAGAAAGTACAGAAATATTAAAAGTGAATTGTATCAAAAGTATTAGAATAAATGCCTGACAAACACTTACATAGGCACACAGCCTTAGAAAACAATGTACTTTTACAGTTCTTCCCGATAAAAAAGATTAAAACCCTCAATAGAGAATTGTTAAATGTTACGGATAATTAATCTCTGAACTGATATCTGTATATTATCATCATGCTGTCATTTGAGACAACAGAAATTTATGCTGTATGATGAAATCTGATGGATATAATTATTTTATTTGTTGGACATATGTGTACATCTCAGACTGACAGTGAACTGTACACTTAAAGTTTCAAATGCAAACTTAATGAGATCTAAATTGCCAACAAAACTTACAGGGATAAAATACTTTAATATATCTTCATGGTAAAAAAGAGCCAAAGTAAGAATTATGCAGCAAGAGTTCCAAACCAACAGATACCTTCCAACACAATTATACATTTATTCTAAATGAAAATGGTATCTATTAGAACTGGCAACATAATTTCAGGCTGCAATGATTTCCAAAGAGTAGGGAAGCAAACGGAGAATTATGTCTATCCATAACTACATGATTAACATTAAGATACCTCAAACATAACGTACTCAATTACCCATTACATACAAATATTTTGAATAAAATAAACTCAACAAACTTACTGTCTATGAAGAACAGTTTACGTTCATCATATCTGACTTGGTCATATGTTGCTTTCAACTTGAGTTGTAATCCAACTTTGTCAGCCTTCTCTCTCATCTTATCAGTTATCAATAGTGGTTCAAATGAGTCCGGAAAACTACCAGATAGACATGTGTGTTTTAATCTGTACAGGTTATACAGAGTGGGTAGGTCCAACTGGATTGCTAATGAATTTAATGTGGTGGTTTCCACTTGTACATGACCAAAGTGCGTCTTACAATTGTTGTCTACTATCTGTTTGCTTTCTTCATCGTTGATCACCTCATTTGCATTTGACTCAAAGTCTCCTTTGCACTCCTTCCATTTGGCGTTGAGTGTCTCTTTTGCCGCCCTGACTCTACTTGATTGCTCCTGTTTATCAAGATCTCTCATCTTTTGTTGAAAGGGTTCTTCATTTAATTCAACATTGACCACAAGACCAGTGAAATCTAAAACAAATGAAAAGAAATGTTTGAGTTTGACTTATATCATGGATTTACGTATGTTAAGGTTGATTGCCAATGAACTTTTTTGTATAATTTACTTTGACATTACCGAAGTGCTTTTCACAGTTGTATGTCATCTGTTGGCCTTGTTCATTAACAATCACCTCATGAGTATTTTTTTTGAAATTCTACTTTGCACCTTTTCAATGCAGCTTCCAATATCTCCTTTTCCTCCTTGACAATTTCCGTTTGGTTGTCTTTGCAGAGATATTTCTTTTTCCGTTCACAGAATTCCTCATCCACTTCAACACGCACGTCATAATTACCAGTTTCTTGTTTAGGAAATAGTGTAATGAATAAAAAGCATGGATAGCGTCACAGTAAAGAAAACAATTGATTTACACACAGAAAATACTGATTACAAGGAAATAGGGTGGGTAGATCTTCACATTCAGACTTGTATATGATGGTCCTATTGTGGAATCATGAGGAGCAGGTCACTCATACTCAACTAGTTGGTTCTTTGCTGTTTGTGTTAGGAAAATATTGAAATACTGTGACCACATGTATGTAATATATCAAGTCTTTGTTTCTAAGCCATTATTTAATGAACAACTTGCAGATTACATTTTTACTTTATATAAACAAAGAAATACCAAATTATATTTATTATTTGCTATTATTATTATACTGTATTACTTTATCTTTATTGGAGAAACATTTGAACTTATTTTTATATCACACTTTTATTGCCACAAATGTGATGTAAATCCTATATTCACAAGCAAGCAATGAAATATTATTATTATTATTATTATTATTATTATTATTATTATTATTTTAAGGGAAACTCCCTCTGTGTGTATGCAAATATTAGATGTGGCAGTATAACATACCATTGAAATCACCTATGGCTACATCAGATGGTGGTAGTGGTGGTTTATCTGAATTGGTACACAGTGTTTCTGTTCTTCTAACTGTATCTTTGACCAGACCAGTTTCATCGGAGTCTGTTCTAACAACCTTTCCATGTTGTGATGATTTTCCTTTTTCACTCCCGATTTCTGCTTTTTTCAAATTTTTGGCATTGGATTTCTTTTTGCTTCCATTATTCTTCTTTGTCCGAAAAGAACATGTCTGTTGAAGGCATTGGAAAAAAGACCATTTGCTTGTCTTTTTCTGCCTTGCTCCGTTATCTGTTACCTCTGTAATTTGTGTAACTGATGTCCCAGGATGCACTGTTGTGGTTTCTTTAGTTTCTAGATATTTGACGGACATCCCAGATTGCTCTGCTTTGACTGAGGTACCATGTTGCACGCTTGGGGTTTGTGATGTTTCCATACTTTCAGTGTCATAGATCAAAGGGTACACATGGGTGGTTTTTGTACTGTCTACAGCTTCTGTAACAGACAACCAAGATTGTAATATTAGCTTTTGTCGGTGTAGTTTCAGCTGTGTCTTTTTATTCTCGTGATCTTTAATTCACTGCAGCTTTTGAAACCTTTGGATCTGTATTTTAACATTTACGTGTTCCTTTTTAATTTTACAGATTCCATTATCATACCTAGATTTACTTTGTTAAGACGAACAATGTTATTCAGCCACTGCACTAATGCAAGTTTTATGTCAGTGTTATGGAAGCAGTCTGAGCATTTGGCATTGGCCCAGCATTAGACAAATTTTATCCTAATCGGAAGGGAATCTACGTATACTAAGAGCAAACTTACAATCAGAGTCGGCCCCGTGAAATTTCTGTCTGTTGAAACATTACACAGGCCCTGGTCCCAGATGATTGCTTAGTTTGCATAAGATCATATACTCTTTCATGGTCTAAGCCTATGGTGTGATCATCATATTTACCAAAAGTTTTCGATCCACACCTAATTATTATCCCATATACAATCAGAGCAACATTTTCACCACCAAGTTTAGCTCTGGAAATAGAAACATTCGCCACATTCATAGTGTTTGTGCAACTGAGAGATCGATTGACCACATCGTTAAAACTGCCAAGAACTTCTTATTTTTTAACAACCGACGTACCTGATTCTGGCCAATATGCTCAGTAAATACATGCTGAAGACTTTTTTCTGACTTTTTCTGGTCCATATGCTCAATAAATACATGCTGAAGACTTTTTGGATGGCTAAAGTCGTCAGTGGCAGTCATATTAGCCCATGCATAAACAGCATAAGCATGAACAGAGCAAACATTGTGACACATCCAAGCCCACCACTTTGAACTTTAAAAGATCAGAGGTCACATAGATCTAAAATTACCGGCATATGTTTTTCATTTGCGATCATGTCTAGACAGGAACTAGTGCACAGGCATTATGTGAACTGCTGGGTAGTTTTATTGTAGAGTTATACTATGTTCTGACTTTCTGATATGCAGACTATCCACAGTAGATCAGTATTGGCCATAGAACATTACAGAAAAGAGACAGACTAATATTTGTTTGGAAAATTGAAAATACCGTCAAGGACAGTGTGCTCACATTCGGTTTGAATTGGTCAATTCAAGAAATATTCAAACCAGAAAACCAAGAATGACAAAAGCAAACAAGGTGTCCCACTTTGGTACTGGAGGTCATCTTTAGGAACATGCATATCAACTTCTATAGCAATGGGAAAAGCAGATCCCACATACATAAGCAAATATCAACAAAAAATTAGCCAGAGAAGGTTTGACAAAAAGAAAAGGTTAGAAGAGTTGGAAAAAATAGAGACTGGGTAACATATACAAGGGATCTGGTAAAAAGTAATGCTACCTCATCAATCTTCAAGACCCTACCCCCTCCTGAATATCAAATGTTCAACCCCTTGGTTGACCATGTTTACATAAGGCCAGATGGCAGGAAATGTATTTACAACCTTGGGAATTTTTAAATTCATGCCATGAGTGCTATCATTTGAATATAAACAGCACTTAAATTAGTTACAGATAGTGAAATGCCTTCCATTGTGGGGGTGATTACGGCATCTGTAAATTTCCCGGGTCAATTAACCTAAGCTTTGTTTTCTGGATCAAATTTTACTATAGATTGATACCGAATATGCCAAATGGTGTTCACAGCCTTCGAAACTGTCTCACAACATATCCTGGGTTGGTGTAAGTCATTTAAGGTCACAAACACAGAAAATTACCGAGACTATAAAAATTTAGGGGTTTCCCAACACTTTTAGCAGAAAATCTATCTAATAACATCCCTCTGGACTTTTGTACCAAATTAAAAAGCTAGCAGACAACTAATTTTGAGAACAAGTTTTCTTGACCAAAATGACAAAATTGTCTTAAAAATACAAACTTGTATTTAAGGACAACTTCAAGATATCTAACTATTGTCATCCCTGGACATCTGTACAGACAAAAACAGTACATTGATTGACCTAGTCATCACTCCTGCTGCCATATCGCCAGCTTTATCTTCTGTTCTTTACACATCTCTCAGTGACCACTACTTGATCTACACCGTCCTTCCATATTGGTGTCCCCGTAAACGTCCTGCACCCGTCTTCAAATACATACGCTGCATCAAGAAAATTGATTCTTCTTACTTTATAAACGACTTACAAAATCTCCCGTGGAAGAATGTAAATGCTTGCAACGACATCAACACTGCCTTATCAACCTGGAATTCACTTTATACAAGTGCTCTAGACAATCATGCACCTATCATAAAAGTCAAAAGCCGACCAAAATCCAGCCCATGGATGACAACAGAAATAAAGAAGAAAAGGCAGCTTTGTGACTGGTTTCGAAAAATGCACCATCACTCCAGTCTTCATGTCTACTGGTCTGAGTTTGTGAAATATCGAAACTTGATAAAAAACGAGATAGTAAATGCTAAATCTCGTTTTTACGAAAACAAAATCAACGAAAACATCGACAACACCTACAAAGTCTGGAAAAGGATTAATAATTTATTGAATCCTTCCTGCAATGTACTACCTGCTCATGATGATCCGCTTCCCCTTGCCAATAACTTCAACCATTACTTTTCCAACGTTGGTACGCTTGTCCAAGAAGAGCTCAATTCTGCAAAACCACTACTGGATCACATCAAATTGTCTTCGAACAGTTTCAAACTTACTAGGGTTACAGAAGAACAAGTCACCTCTGTTTTGTCTTCACTGCCATCTAACAAGTCTTCGTCAGACTCTCACTTAATCAAATCGTCCATACGAGCCATTGTTCCTTCACTAACGTATGTATTCAATATGTCTATATCTCAGGGAATAGTGCCAACTGACTGGAAGAAAGCTACAATTATTCCCATTTTAAAAAAAGGGAAACAAGTGTCCAGGCTTCACACAATTCGAGCCTAGCTTATAACTAGGGTTCGTGGAGAGGCCGAGGGGCTGTGGTCTGGCCGATAGACCTTCTTCGACTGTGATGTCTTCGCCAGGTGACTGGATGCCGTACGTTGTGAGTTCGAATTACATCGAAAATTTACTGAATTCAAATCACAGTTGTTTGTGGTTCGATACACACGCGATGGCCGCTGTGGTATGCTATAGAAATATAGGAAGTTATGAAATAGAATGGCCGCGCACGTATCGCCGAGTTCGGTGACAATTTTCCCTCATACAATTTACTCAATAAAACAGCAACGATGCATGACTTTCAATACATCTCTGAATTTCTGCTAACTTTTTTGCATCTAAGATATGTGTACATTTTCTGTTGCGATTTCCAACGGGAGCCGGTTTTCAACCCCGGCTTTTGAACATGGAACAGCTACTTTCTCACGACAGCAGCATCTGATTTGAATGTCAAGGCGCTGTGATGGAAGTATTATTTTGCTGATTTTACAATGACCTTTGACCTCCCTTAAAAATCTGCAGCTAAGCTATACAAATGGCTTATTCTGGCCTATGTTAGGGTCTCCAAGGGGGCTAGTGACTTCTGAACAATGACCAACAAGGGACCAACCTGCACATCAAATTTTGAGGATAAACTTAACCTATGACCCTAGCATGGTTCTATACCTTATTAATTATGCACATATCTAATTCAGGCCTCCAAACAACAGCTAGAGTGCTAATTTTTGGTACACAGGCACAAGTATCAGTGTTAAGGTTTATTAACAAAATGTCACATGACCAGCACATTCTACATCTCATTAATTATGCACATATCTTATTCCCGGCAGGTCAATAGAGCTAGAGGTCTGATTTTAGGTATATAGGGATAAGTATGGAAAACAATTTTTTTCAAAAATGTCACATGACCTCGATGACCTTTGACCTCAAATATAAAAATTTGTCCATAACTCAGTTACCAGAAGGGCTACACCCTATATATTTGGTACGATGGGAGGCCTTATGACGCCACATCCAGCACCTCATTAATTATGCAGATATCTAATTTTGGGCAAGCCAATAGAGCTAGAGGTGTGATTTTTGGTATATAGGCATAACTATGGGATACAATATTTTTGACAAAATGTCCCGTGACCTCGATGACCTTTGACCTCAAATATACATATTTGTCTATAACTCAGTAGCCACAAATGATACACCATTCATATTTGGTATGATAGGAGACCTTATGCCGCCACATCCTCTACCTCATTAATTATGTACATATCTAATTCTGGGCTAGCCAATAGAGGTAGAGGTTTGACTTTTGGTATGAAGGGATGAGTATTGAAAACAATTTTTTCATTAAAAAATGCCACATATCCTCGATGACCTTAGACCTTGAATATAAATATTTGTCAATAACTCAGTAACCACAAGGGCTAGACCCTTTATATTTGATATGATTTTAGACCTTCTGATGCCACATGCTGTACCTCATTTATTATGCACATATCTAATTTTGAGCCAGCCAATAAACAGTGTGCTGATTTTTGGTCGACAGATGTAATATTTATTGGGAACAAAAGTTTTGTTGCAAAAAAGACGTGTAACTGAAATGACCTTTGCCCTCTTTGATGACATTTGCCTTGTTTTTTCCACTTAAGATTGATTTGGCCCCGGCATTGCTGCTTGCAGCTATATTCTTCTTCTTATTCCCTGGTCCTAGAACTTGCGTTAAAGTGCACATGACTTTTTCAATCCAGTGGGCCATGTGACCCGGCTACCATTTTGGATTCAAATTTTATATTCTGCCTAGTTTGCATAAAACTTGACCCAACAAAATGCTGTTAACAACTTTTGTAAAACATGGTACTGAGATGCCATATGCCAAATTTCAGGTTCATTGGCCTTGCCGTTTTTGAGAAGGAGATTTTTTAGTGATTAAATTGATATTTTCCCATAAATTATTAATTATGCAAAATCAATGTATCTCTAAAAACAGGGGCCACAGGTTTGGTTCTTGATTCATAGGGGTAAGTAGGGATCAAAAACATTTTCACAATTGTTTGATGACCTTCAATGACCTTTGACCTACTTTCACATATCATGGCTCCCATTCAAAAACCATTGCAGCAAATGACATGCAATTTTATACATAGGTAAACTCAAAGACAATATTTATTTATTTTGTTACCATGCTGAGTGGTCACATGACCCAGCAGTTATCTTCAATTGAAACTTTCAAATTAATCTCATTTGCATACAAATTTACCAATCAAAGTACTGTTAACAACATTTGTAGATCATGGGAAAAGACTCCTTATTGCCAAATTTCAAAGTCACTGGCCATTTCGATTTAGAGAAGAAGATTTACAAAGTATTATTTTTCACATTTCAAATGACCTGTGACCTGTGCTATACCTATCAGCTAAGCAATGGCAATGGCTTATTCTCACCAACGTAAGAGTTCAGGAGGGTTACTGTCTGATGAACATTGACCAGTAGAGGACCAAATTATACTCTGAAATTGTAGGATGCCCTCTGACCTTGGACCCTGGCATAATATTGTACCTGATTAATTATGGACATATCTAACAATAAGGAACTTTGACTTCAAATATACATACATGTCCATAACTCAGTAACCACAAGTGCTACCCACTTCATATTTGGTATGATTGGAAACTTTATGATTGCACGTCCTTTACCTCATCAATTATGCACATATCTAATTCTGGGCTGACCAATAGAGATAGATAGATAGATAGCATTTTATCAAGTTTGATAGCTATTTTTGTGTCCAATCACCACATATAGTGTTCTGTTGTATGTGCAAATCTTATGTATGTGTTAATGTGCAAAAGTAGTAAATAAAAGGTAGTCAACTGTGACACTTACCTAAAAAATCTACACACTTACCTAAAAAATCTACAAGGAGGGTAGGAAAATCATCACACCTCCCTCCCCAGAACTACTCGTTGCTCCAATATGTGGTAACCGTGGAGCAACCCCTGCTTTGTCATTGATATGGCTACCTATCGGTGCGAACTTGTTCACCCGATAGCTAAATTTTAGTAATTTCCTCTGAACTTAAAATGTGACGGAAGACCATTACTTCAAATAAAATGAGACGTTTCAGATGAATAACACTGATATCTAAAGTGTTCACTCTTTTATCTCTACGTACAAATGTAGTTCCTAAGTCGTTCTCTACTCTATTCCCACCAACAAAACATTCAATACTCATTTCATTACGATCTTTATCGATACTTATAATAATATCACAAGTTGTTCTGTTGTCCGTTTTCATAGCATAATATCCAACCAAATCGTCAAACTCGTCTCCTGTAGCTAACTTTACACATCTAATGAGAACTGTACCATGTTGAAGTATTTTCATATTATCAGTCATCTGTTGATTTACTGTCTGTAAAGTTAATTCAGCTGCCTCATCACCGACACTTTTAAGACCCAGTTTCTTTAAAGTTGTGTCCCAAAATAATCTTACTGGAACCCCGCTAGCATTGTATGAGCAATAATTCTACCCCTCGTTTATCCACCTTCGCAGTGTATTATCTGCCTTCATTATTGTATTAAGAGGACTAATTTTAAGGTGAATCGGTATACCAAGAAGTGCAATGTATGGATTCGTAGGAGTAAGCCAACTACGAAAATCTAGCAACTTGTACTTGTTAACATTGCTATCAAAATAAATCACATTTGGAGTTCCTGGCAGTTCAGTAACTCCACCACTAATTTCACTATCCAATATATCTAAGATGTTACGCGGTACATTATAAGGCATGAATTTCTTACTATCCCCGTCCCACGTCAGAGCAAAAGGAGTTGGATCATTCGAAGCCTTTGTAGCGTCTATTATGGACTCATCAATGTCTTTCAGTTCAGAAAATTCTACAGCATGCTTGTGACTTTGCACGTCGGCTAAAGCTAAGACAAAAAGTTTCTCGCGGTCCTT
>LD350090.1:76406-95667 GCA_001465055.1 Ptychodera flava | reverse complement strand
TTCTAACATTTGAAACCATTTAACTCCCTTTCTCTCTCTCTCTCTCTCTCTCTCTCTCTCTCTCTCTCTCTCTCTCTCTCTCTCTCTCTCTCTCTCTCAATTTGTTTCTGAAGTGCTTCCAATGCTCTACGTTGCAGTGAATGTAATCCCTGCGACATTTTCTGACACAGTTTTGTGTGATAGTCGTCAATCACAACAATACTGAAACCAGGAAGTCCTATATTGGCTTTAGAATTCGGTAATAATCGGATCCTATTTATAAGAATGAAAGCAAAGAAATCAAAAGCGTTGGAATGCTGCGTGGTTAATGTATAAATATTTGGAGACCGGAAACGGCAAATGCTTCAATCAGCCATTAATTAAAGTAGATGTTGGAAACGTGTGGATTAATCCGACAGTCCTTTTGGAGAATTTGACAACACTCTGAGCAGGGTCATCGCACTATTTCGCTGACAAACAACACGCCAGTAACAACCAACGCTGAAGATTTAGTTTTGTAGAAATCGGTTCGAAATCACCATTTCCATTATTAAGATGTAAAGTTGGCCTCTGGGACATGGTTTTGTGGCAGATCTTCCAGAAATCACGCTGAAAATATATGTGTTATTGATCATCCAATAAGCTTTGCCTAACGTATGCATTTGATCGCATACCTGGGTCTGGAAGAAAGCCAGAGAAACCGACCACACGTGCAATAATCGTTATCTGTCACAGCAGAAAATTCAAATGCTTTGTCTAGTATATCTGCGTCCGTTTCGAACCCATAGCTCCAATTAAACCGTACATTGATCTAGCAACGATTGAATGCAGGCAGCTCCAAAATGCTCACGATCTTGGTTAATTACCTTGTAACATGATCGGGGAAAGAGGTTTAGCAATAGTTTGGCAACCCTGACCGGAACATATCACGACACAAAAACAAAAGAAACATTTAGCTACGTTACTCCCACTGAAATATTACTAATACTGAAATGTCAAGGCCAAACTTCCAGTAGATTATAATGAACAGTATTGTCCAAGTTTACGATTATGATAAGATGCTTGAGCGTCTTCCTTGGTTGCTGATAGTAACATGGGATTATCAACCTACGCAGCGTCCATGACAGTGAATCACACGGGATACGAACAAACCTGACAGGTAATTACACGTACATCCTTTAAGATATAACCATGCAAATAAAACCAGAACAAACATAGCACATGGTCCTATACGGAGTATCACTTGTGAGTCAATTTCCAGCAACCATGATAAGTTCTAGACTGTCTAGACAGTATCACAGCAATTACGTTGGTATCCAGCACTTAGGATGTACAATGAATGACACAGCAACATTTCAAACCCAGGGCATAGAATCCATGAGTGCAGTATGAACAATTATTGGCTGTGCTGGCCTTATGCCACAAATTAATGTACATGTTCAAATTTTACATAAAATCCTTTATTGCTGTACAAGGTGCACTGAAGGTGACTTGCAACAGATAATTAGATTCTCAAATCTTTACAAGATTGTTCTATTCTACCACTTATGATGACACATTTTGAAGTTCTTGGAGTAAATAATTTTTTACCGTCTTGTCTTTGTGAAAATTTAAACTGGAACTTTATTTTTTCGAGTGAACACACATTGCGACCATTTCTGATTTCAAACATCAGTAAATCTGAGGTTCTCTGGCATCGGAATATTCGGTTGACCCCTCGCTTTGTATTCGCAATTTTGAAAGAGAATGGTTGAAAGATTCTTTTTGGAAAGTTCACATGACAGTAAAGCCTTTGACTTTCATCACAGCAGTATTGGCCAAATATGTATTCTCATAATTTCCCCTTTACAGGACAGTTTGATGTTCAGAGATTGGGCAAAGTGACTCATTCGCAGTGTTCTGTGAAATGAAATACCATCTTGAAGTAAATCGTGAACCCGAACAGTTTCTAGGCACGGTGCGACAAGAGTCAAAGCACAGTTCCCGATGGATGGAGGGACTGTTGCAAAGCGTTTACCTTGACTACAGTGATCGCTGAGGTTTTCAGTTCGACACTCATATTCAAGGTATGTTCCGGAAATGACGACACCACATTCAATACCGATCGGTCTTGTCGATAATTGAGGCTCATGAATGTATGCACTGTTACAGTGTTTTTAAGATGCCGAATGACATAACTCACTTTAATTCGTGGTAAAAAAAAAAGCGCTTCGGGGACAGTTGTTCGAATACCATATTTTTACAACACTTTTTTGATCTGTTTGTGTGACGTATATTGAAAGCTGTAGAGTTAGTAAAATTGTCACCGTCTTGCTTTGTGAAAATTGAAAATTCAAAATTTCCCCATTGAGCTTACATTGAGTATATTTGTCATTTTGACTTTCAAATATCGTTTAAAGTTTATGCATTATTTTGGTTTCTCTACCATGTGAAAGACATAAAGTTGCCTTGAGTAAAGTTTGAGCAAAAGTAGACCTTTAGTTTCAAGGCGCATACAACCTCATTTATACTATTCAAAACATACAAAAAATGATATCTAAGAACAAAGACTTACGCTCTTTAAGTTCAAATGGGGACACTTCAAAGGGTCCCTCCATAACCAGAAGAGAAAAGTGTCACTCAAACTAAATGGCTTATCAAGTCTCTAGAGATTGTGACATCAAAACACAAAGCTATATATTTGTAAGTGCGGGAGGAAATAGCCAATGAAAATATCAAATATTCGATGTTATAAAGAACTCTGAAAATGTTCGACTTTCTTTCAAAGAACAGAATAATTTATAATTAAATGATGCTTGTCTTATGTTTATGCAACAAGACCAGCTAGTAGATCCACTTTTTGCACATTCAGGTGGAGTATGGTTCGACAAGACCAGCAACCCATTATTACTGCAGTTCGACATGAATGGTGCAATGGTTAAAGGTTGACTGTTGTATATGGCTTGTAAACATTGATGAGTACTGATTGGACATGGGATTTTTCTTTAATTCTGACCTACATTAATTTTATCCGCAATACACAAGTACCATACACAAGTACTTGTCAAACTGACTGAGTTGAAGGGTTTAATAGTCAGCCATTTTGACATGATCAATAAAAACGAAGTAAAAGAATCATGCATGATGAGCACTGTAACAGTCATTTACCATCTAAAGCTAAACCTAGTTAAATTGGAAGTTCTTGACAACCGTCAAGAATCTAACCCGCCATCTTTTGACTCTTTTAGACTTGTTGAGCTACAATATATCCACCAAGATCCTACATGTATACTGTACTGTCGCACACCGATCGAAGGCTGCGACATACAAGTGTATCGGTGACATGAATAATATTCTCCTGGCAACCGAAGAGATGTGTGCACCGCTGGGCGTGGAACAACTACCTGTCCATCCACACATTGAAAGAGTTCGAATCATATTTTTTTTTTGAGTAAATATTTTGTGGTCCTTAACAGGGTGCAATCTTCTGGTGATTTCCAAATCGTGACAAGCATACCATAAACCACAAGCTCGAGCGTCCAGGGACATTTTAAACACTCTGACAACTCGACCTATCGCCTCTTTGCCGCGTGTCTGTTTTCAAAGGTTCTCCTTCAAGCGAAAAGGCTCTGCCCTGGAATATTTCACGTCTGAGTTGGACATCGATAGTATACAAGCCTTTCGAGCGTTTATAATCGCGTCAAAAATAACACAAAACGTGAAAAATAGAAGAGATTTAGTCCCAGTAGAACAAACAATCAGACGATATACGATATTCGCCTGTGTCGTGTAACAACTGTCTGTCAGCCCGAATGCTAGATGAAGGCGTACGGTTTATTACTTCGAAAGGGCCGTGGGAAATTACACACTCGTATCGGGGGAATGTTTCGGGCTCCGGGGAAACGATGCGAACAGTAAGACATTTCAAAGGAGTTTATTTTGATTTGAGGCGGGGGACTTGACGGACAGAGCTGTCAAAATAGCTTGCAGAAAAAACTGTTTTAGACGTTCCGGTTCGTATCAGTGACATAGTGAACACGTTCGCGCCAACTTCGATCGTGTCGTCTGCTTATGTCTGTACACATTGGAATCGACAGAGTTCTGCTCAATTTATATGGTGTTTATATTTTACCATATGGTTTGCTCATCTTGTTTAAAATTTTGGCCATCAAAAGTGAATGAATCGATTGCAATGGTATAAATAAACGTCACTAGTAAAAAATCGTGCCGAGTCACATTTCAGTGTTGAAAACCCCAAGCGTTCTTGAACAATGTACGACGATTACGATTGGCTGAACTAACTTGGACCTGACCTACAAACGCGTCAATACAATTTTAACTTTAAAAATTACATATTTTTCAAACATTTTATTGATAACGTTGAGGGGGAAAATAATTGGGTGTTTCCAACGGTGTGGATACGCGTAACCACGCGTTGCTACCCTGGTATACAATACGATGGAATGCCTTCTGAGCCTATTTGCTGTTAATATAGAGAAGGAGACTTGAACAAGTTGTAGAGTCATGCAGTTCTGTGACCCACTTCTACGTTATCGTTCACACGGCGACGGGAAATGTTTTTTCTTGAATGTTATGTAACTACAGCGGGAAAGAAGAATTATTGGCTGTTTATTCTATTTTAACGGAAGTAGCTTTGAAGAAGTAAATTTTGTGATTGCAAGAACACGTTCCATGACTTCGAATCGTAAAGTGCAATCACCTCCGCCCATTTCATTGAAATGTAAGAAATACATGGATAATACCAACGACAGACAGTGCCATAAAACTGGCAAAAGTTCGCCGACCTCATGTGTACTATCACTTGAAAAAAGTGCCAAGAATTGTAATTGTTACTACCTGTGACCAACAGTTCGAAGGCTATCGTTTCGTAACCGGCAGTATTTAGTCAAGCGTCACAATAAAAAACCAAAACATCGCGGTCATTCGATAACTTAAGCTGCAAGCGATATTGTTTTGATCGTCCTCGGATTTACTATTATACTTTACCGGTTTGTAGACTTTTTGATCCTCAGCCAATTCTGACACGCGTCCTTGATAACTTTCCAAGACTGGCACGCCGCACGTTCTTGACTCGTTTCCAGGTTTTTCGATACACCTAGGTGTTTCTGTTTGTGGATCATTTTTGTCGCCTGTTTAATACTCTTCACAGCAGAAAACTCTTAAATTGCCTTAAATGGTGTTCCTCACATTACGAACTTAAAAGTGCACATGCACATCACTTTAATATTTGCGTCAGTCAAGTTTATTGAAGGTACGCTGTATCCTTCAGCAGAAATTGATTCACGAGTTGCTGTCTTCCTGGTATCGACTTCGCCATACATTGATTGTGTTGTAGTGTTCTTCTTAACATTTTTGTTTGATTTTTATCCTTGACCAACCATCCACACCATTATGAGCTATAAACTTTGGCAATTTATGCGAAGAACTGTCCAGTTGCTGACCTCGTCGGACCTGTCCTTGTGCTGTTCCACCCATGCCCAGCGGGGTAAATGCGCTGAAAAGAATAGCCAGGAAAGTCCATTTACTTTTTGCATAGGGGTGTTTCGCTTGTCGATTAGTAGGAAGATTTCGGGTGTTTCGGTATCCGAGTAACGGCAGACCGGCGTGTAAAGAGAACAGTTATGATTTTTATTGCGCAAATAGACCGATCGTTTGGTACTATTGAGATATAGATATCGAGGGTGGAAAGCGTTCAACAACAAAAAACTAAATCGGTCGCTCCTGATTTCGTATGCAGGGCCAAAATGGTTGACCCTATGGACAATTTTTTTGGCAGACGCATGCGCGGTAATTGGTTTGTTGAATGAACCTGAGTCACAACAAACAGAGGGTACATATAGTGAATGGGCCAGTCCGAAGACCGGCATAGCACAGCTGACTTCTCCCCACATGTGTACCCGGACAAGCATTACTCTACGTGTGTACAATATACCTTTGAGAGATCGGACGCTTTGAATTCACCAAGCATAGAGGTCAGGAGCCGGCGTTTAGTTGTCAACACAGATCACTGTCCCTGGCTGAACCGCCGATTTTCAGGTAAGTTCATAGCTTTACACACTGTCTGAACTATGGACATTAAATTTCCAACTTAACTCTTAATAAAAGCATTGAGTTCATTAAGTTTGTGCTTATTTGCTACGGCGAATTAGCCTTGACCCAGCACTGTCTGGTAATACCTCACGAGTTGGTACACTGTAGGAGTGACAGTTCCCGCGTCAAGGACATACGAGTTAATTTACAGGGAAAATGTACAAATCCCTGTGTAAAGTTTATTAGCCTCCATCGAACCAACGATTCTAAGGAGGTGATTTTGTTTCTGGTGATCGGAGCTCGGAGTCTGGTATTTACCTGTCTCAAACACACATACAATATATAAAGGGTTAACAGTTCTAAAAAACCCCGAGATTGCCATTTCACACCGAAGTGTAGAATTCGTGTGAAGTCGGCCAGGTGCAAGAAAAGACAAAATGTAAATGATAGATATCTATTGACCGGAGGCATTTCGCTGTTGACAAACCTACTTCAACTTGAAATGAACTTGAAACTGGGTGCAAGCTGTGTTGTCCCAAGTAATTTAGAAACGCGGTGTAAACACTCGTTAGCGGCGTAGTTCCTTGCGCTAGTGAACTGAGCGGAGTCTCTTTGGCTGCTTTCAAAGGTTTTCCTGTACTCGATACGTCTTGCGAATGGCATTTAAATGTTGATTGTCCATTCAAGTGAAACAATACTTCCTTTTAACGTTTATGGATTTCAAAAGAATGGAATCAAGAAGAAAATTTATTCACACATGTCATTCGGTTATTTGCACTCAGAATTTTAAAAGTGCAAACCGATTTTAAAGCTATGAGAAAATATTGTATCCATTCAGGTTTCATACAAAAAGTCGATATACACTGAGGGACTGTAGTCCCAGAAATTCTAGACTAATGAACTAGAACAGTGTGTGTAGTGTAACTGTGGTAGCCTGGCAGAGAATGAAGCCATCTCTTCCTGCAGAGTCGGTCAGATCCAATTACCTCAGTCGGCGATTTCCGCGGTGAAGTATTGCATTATCTAGTAGGGCCGGCCTTTGTGTTCGAAGTCCGTGCAGTCTGCAAGGAGAGCGCCATTCTTGCTTGACCTTTCATCATCGGCGGAATTGAAAAGTACCCCTCCTATCCGTCTGTTGTCTGCTGTGCATTCTATACAGATAAACGTATTGTTAACATATGTTTAGTGCGTGTAAGTTGGGCTACACTACGTGTTAATTATTGTTTAACCCAAGAACCCTGGCTGAGGTTTTTTTTTACACAGTTCATTTGTAGTGTTCTGCTCAGTGAAAAGATAACAGCAGCCCGGTATTCACCCGTGACAGTGGGGAGTACGCGACAGTTGAAAAGGTAGTCGACCAGACGCTACGCGCGTTGAAACAATACCAAGACAACCAGGGTCCCGTTGTAATCGTCTCTCTTCTCTTTATCTAATTTCACTTCCTCTGACTTGAAAAAACATACCTCAAGCTGTTCGCAGATGCCGAGCGCTACCATTCCCTTGGATACGAGCACTTGGGGAATAGATTAGTTCTTGATTTTATCAGTAATATCTAGATGAGACACAGGTGCGCAACAGTTGAGCTACTGTTCTCGACTTTTATTTGTACGGAAAACGATTGCGGACAATGTCCGGATATACAAATTTGCATGTGATTACGGACTAAAACAAATGCCTGTTTTTACTAAGGTGGCCATGTGTTAATTTTGCAAGGTGCTGTGTGTGTCGCATAATGCTTGCCTATTCGTCCAAACCAAAAAGCCAACCCAATGGTTTTCATCACGTCGACTACCTAGGTGGCCACTGGGCATCGCTGTAGCCACAGGCTAGTGAAGATGCTTCCAGGGGCCATTTTGTGCAAGGTTGTCTGTAAGAAAATCGTTACTTATATTGTTTGGAGCTCCAACATTACGAAAACCGTCGACACTGTCTCGGAGATTGATTGACTGCCCTTAAGAGCTCCAAACAAACTATTGTCTTTCACATTTTAGTAGAATTGATTTTTGTTATTATCCGTTTAAGGAGGTATGCTAGAGCAAATACGCACAGTGCCCACTGTTTCAGATAAAACGGGGAGTACCCTCTGCTCTGATGGACGTAGTATTTGGGAGGGTCATCACTTCTACAAAGCCAAAAAAATATATGTCCGTATACAGTCAAACCATGGCTCATATATCCGAGAACTACAAGTAGTAAGGCAACTGTCATTCTTGGTTCGATAGACTAGTTATTTTTATGCGAGTAGACCAAACATCCGAGATATGTCTTTTTCCGAACCCATGATGGGCGAGCGCAGACGATCAGGTTCCATTTTGGCAAAAGAACCTTTCACTGACGGGTGGCGCACCATGTTTATTTATGTGCCTTTCGTGGTTTGTTTGTTTGCACAACTGTGCCTGGTGTCTCAGGTGTTGAACATTTGACAACCCGATACACCAATTTCCGACAGACTCCTTTGTCGACCTTAAAAAGTAACAAGATCGCGCTGTGCTTTACATTACTGAGCTTTGAAGCATATCATTCGCAAAACAATGACACTGACAAAAAAGGGGGATTTCAAAAGTCACAGTGAATGAACAAGACCCGTTCAAACAAACGAACATGCTACAGATTCTCAAAGAAGCCGAAAGGACACAGTTGAAGTGACAGCACACAGCTACTGTGGGGTCAAAGCTACCTCCATGGTCAAAGACTATGGTAGATTTAGGCCGCAAGCAGTCTGTCGAAAATTGTCGTCTGCTCTCACCGTACTTGCACATTGCACCAAGAAGATGCGAAAGTAATTCGCCAATCCATTGAGACAGAGAATAGTTAATTTTCATCGACAGCGTTTTGCACTACTTTCAAAGTAACAGATTGGCCGCTGCCATTACAGCCGACAACGCACGACAACATCCTACGCGCATGGACGTGGATACCTTTTCGTAAACATGAAAAAACCCAAAAATAACAATAACGAACGTCTTCAAGAGGAAAAGCATAGTCTAATATATGGTCAAAACTTCTTCGCAGTTTCGGTGTGCTGTAAAACCTAGACTACGCAGAGGCCTTGAGGTTCTTCTAGTCTCTAGGAAAACAGCGAGGTCGTAACAGTTTGAGATTTCCTTACTCGGAAATCCTTCGTTTTGGCAATGAGTAATAATATAATTAAGCATTTACACAGTGTCTGTTAATGAAGGCTAGTGGCGTGGACTTGAGATGGCCGATTTTAAAGAGCTGTTCCCTTCTAACTACTAACCCATAGGGGGTAGGGGGATGTACAGGTTGACTGAGCAGATCGCGAAAGTGCAGGCTGAGATGCGCACACTTTAAACCATGGACGTTGGTTGCCTCCATGCGTAAACATATGCATGTTCCATCATATCAGCAATGACGTCACACGGAGACAATGAATTCCGTCATAAATTCCCGATAGTTTTCATTAGAGTCGACAAAGGTGACGATTTATTATCCTCACCCATTTGTTATTTGAACTATGGAGACTTTAATTATTCTATAATTTTGACAAGTGATAACTTCATGAACCACTCCGTTGCTTGGCGCCCACACTGTGTCGCCACATTGATGCAAACGAATAAGGGAAACGCAATTGCGATGGTTATGATCGGCCTCCGCAGCCATAAAGTGATGGCGACGGCGTGACTAGCAAGCAAAGAGCAAACACCTTCCTTTGGCAAGTGTTTGTCAATCAGTGGGTTGCACAAAACTTGTCTCCAATCTGTTGACGTGTCTTGTCATCCGGCTGAGCCGAAATGTCGTCTAATGTGGATCTGACTGGTAGACAACAATAAACACGCAGTAATACCATTCTGATAATCCGCTTGGCGATCGTCTGTCTGATTGTCGTTTACACCTTATTTACCCGACACCTGACTTCACCGGCTGGACACTATTCTTGGCACTTCTGCATTGCAGACGTGTTTCAAACAATTCCAGTCTGACTAAAGATGCACGGAGTGATTTGCTACCGCAAACCAAGGCCGAGTATTTAGAGACTACAAAGAAATTTCAATGCTTGTCAATTTTTACTAGCAATCTCCCGGATGTGTACATCAGATGGCAAAACATCTTACGTGGCAATATCCAGACGTTAAGACGTGATAGAATTCCAACTGGGCTCTGCAGACGTTCCCGGATGCCAGGGCATCAAGAACAGTAAAACTATCGTGCCCTTTTAGACGACTGTGTTTACAGCGGCTTGTGAGAAGGGTTATTTAAACAGCAGATCCCCGCCCAGGCGTTGCTCTCTGTACACCGTCGGGACATATAAAGAAATGTGGGGAAAACGACTTTAAAACTATAAATACACCCTGAACATTGATATGTAAGCGAACAACAAACATTTCATGTCAAATGGCGGGAATTTGCACAGACGACAATCGCAAAGAATGCATGCGCAAACAAGATGGTCATTTATACCCTCGCTTGATTCCCAAATTTCAATCAGTCGGGTTTTTTTGCCGCTGGCGGGCATTATCGTCATCCTCAGAAATCACACAGGAACAAACAGCGCCAATACCTGCTCTGGAATCCCAATCTTATCTCTGATGGATACCGCCATGTTATTTGTATATTCACACCTGTGGGGTGTTAGAATCAGACGCAGGGCATTGTTTCGATTTAGTAAGCGCAGTTGTGTCAATAAATTAGGTCAGGAAATCGTGTTTTCTTTTGAACTATGCAAACATCCTTTGAGCGAATCGAAAACTCCGTAATTGGCAACGTTATTAAAAGTCTAAACGTCCGGGATTAATCCTGTGAATTATGAACGTTTTGAATAATGTTTGTTGAATTTGCTGAAGAAATATGATGGGAGTTTGGTCGATAGCACTCCTTCATGGAGCCGGCAAATTTAACTGACAACACTCACCGAACAAAGTCCAAAAACGTGTAAGTTTTAACTTGAAAACTGGTTACCGAGTGATTTCAGATGGCCTGAAGTGACCCACACGGATCATATTGACCGTTTTGATAAACGCGATTTTGATAGACGATATTTTGGATTTGGAAGACAAGAGTTCATGATGTTGTACTCACTACGTACATCCAATAGTTAAACCACATTTTACGCGATTTCTGGCCATCATAGCCTAGTCATCACGACCCTTCGATAAATGTGCCTTCGAAAACACTGAACTAATTACGCAGTGGAAAATAAAGTGTCCGTTCCTCAAAGGAGCAGATGGCGCACTTTTGGACACGGGCAAATCAACCACACGACAAAATGACTAATTAGTTCCCCGTGCAAACCATTAGGCTGCTAGCCTAGATCCTTTCCGTCCGCTTGCCTCCGTACCTAGTGGGGACGGAGGTACGGAGGCAAGCGGACGGAAAGGATCTGGGCTATTAGGCTGCACGATCAACTTTGGCAATCTACTGCACACTCAGTATCTACCAAATGTAATGATAGTTTATAGGTTTACCTGGTCCAATCATACAACGGCAAGATAGGAGAATAGGACATTGGGAGCAAAGTCGATTCCTTCTTAAACATTCAACCGAATAGAACAGGAAAGGGGGGAGGGGGCATTCGAAGTTGTCCGAGTTCATTCATCCCTTCTTTTCCTTGACAGTATTTGTCGAATTTGGGTTTTTCCCTCCAAGTCGACGTTCGTTTTAATGAAGGGGACTTCATCTATAAAATGAGCAGTTTCATATTTCCTCATTTGTAATACTGAACGCCTTGATGAAAGTCTAGTTCGTATTTTTTTTTGTTTCAAACGAATTTGTGGTCCGGACATGAAATAAAGAGTTATAAACATTTCCAACCTTTATGTTCTTTTATCTTCAATGTTCAATAGTCACACGCTAGGTGTGTACTAAGATTGACCACAGTACTATAATTCAGAAATACAGGAAACCCTCACGAAGTTTGCTTTCAAATTATCGAGAGAAAGAGGGACCACAAAACAGACTCATTGAATCACAATGGACATGCGCGATGTCAAAGTTCATGCGAAGCTGGCAATATGATGACTACCTCACTTGGTTTTGCTCATTGGAGCAGTCTTTATTTTTGGTCAAAAGTCAGTGAACGTTACGATT
This sequence comes from Ptychodera flava, assembly GCA_001465055.1. Taxonomy (NCBI): domain Eukaryota; kingdom Metazoa; phylum Hemichordata; class Enteropneusta; family Ptychoderidae; genus Ptychodera; species Ptychodera flava. The sequence continues at coordinate 83,613 of LD350090.1, read as the reverse complement.
TAAAACTGGCTATCAGTTATGTATAGGTCAAACTTCACCGCACGCGTAAAAAAGGTATTTTAGAATTGGTGCAATGGTAATCCCACATTGTCACATCCTGTAGAAAAACAATTAACAGTGATTTGTCAGAGACAATGGCTAATTACGCCATTCATGAGATGCAACGTTCTTATTCTACTTGTCTATAATTGATGGTCAGGGCAGCTTGAATCATTTTAAATTAGCTGTATCCATGTGAGCGCAAAATTGGATTTTTACTATAGTATCGTTCATCGTTTCCTGTAGCCCTGACTGTAGATTGGCATCGTTGATGTAAAGGAATTTGGGTTCGCTGCGCCTTGTGGAGGGACCGTGCATAGATAATGTTAAAGTTAGACAGTCCAGCCATTTACTTTGCCCCTGGCGATATTTAAAGCGAGATAAGACTTTTAGACTTTTTGGAGTTGTCTGATCCGCTCTCATGACTTGAATACTTATCGCTGCTTATCGTTTAACGGCTGCTCACTAAGTTCTTAATCTAGTGGCCTAATCGTCGTCTTGTTGGTGTAGCAGCAACGGCGACTATACTACTTCTGTTTGACCCACAGTCCCTCGGTGTTCGGCATGAACCTGCAACTGTGGAGGGACCGTGGTTCATGTTTAGGGCTTGCCACGGTCGAAAGTTGAACAAAAAGATATGACGTTGTCTGAATTAGATACGGTGTTGTTTTCAAAGTACAAGAACGCATCTTATCGTCGTTCAACCCCACCCTTTTACGCTAACATTTCCCACATGCCCTAATATAAACCACGTAGCGTTTCAGTGTCTTAGTATGCTGAGACTAGTAGAAAATTTGGACGGAATTAGATTGTTTTGGCAAAACGGGATAATATAATTAAAGTGAGCGTGATTCGAAACCAAACTAACAGATGAAAATAACCAGTGATGTCTAATATTAACGAAAATGAAGTTTGCTATCAAGCACGAAATTTGGTAACTACATTCGTGTCATACTTGACAACCAAGTGTTGCTTCTCGGGGTCGAGTAACCATCGACATGACACTGTTTGATTTGTATTATGATCAAGGGTTTCCATGAAGAACATTAATTGTATGCCCTGGTTTCACGTGGGCGGGCCAAGGCCTAGATCTTGGTGTATCAGTGTATGCTAGTGTTATAGGTAAAGTTGGCTGGATTCCAGGGCGAAAGGATTCGGATGTGGGTTTTTGTTTCCGAGGATGAATAACTCCTGCAGGCAGGATGTGGACATAGGTATGCCAGACCCCATAACTTCCAACCCATGGGAGGGAGTTTTCAGTCGCAGTACAAAGAAATGAGCGCGTTGCACATCAGGTTAAAAACCAATTGGCTGGCACTCACGCTGAAGTGAACAATAACGTTTGCCGTTCAAAGCCGAGCTCATGATCAGTCATTTTTTGACAAAAGAGAGAAATGTGCATGGCAAACTTGAAATTTGAGATGACAGCATATTTCACAGCTTGGTAGTCAAAACCGTAGCGACATTAAAAGAGAAATCTCCGAAAAAAAACCCACAACGCACAATCAAATCCCCAGGCAGTAGGTCAAAGGTCACGATAAAGTACTGGCTTACAGCCTGGTAATTCGACTATCGAGGTAAAGTGGATTTTCAAGGCCCTGGGCCCCTTTACCTGGACAAATTACTATTTTCAGGCCAATAGGTCACGTTATCCGTGCTAACTGCGTCAACGTGTGATTATTGCATACCATGATAGGCCTTGCAAAAAGAACAAAGAGTGGCCATGCGAAATATTTCATTACGTTGCGTTATATTGTATTATTATTCAATAAAAATTAATTGCCATTGCGCCATTAACTGTTCTAGGGTTGTTTACTGGAGATAGTTATTTGAAGTAGAGGAATTTCTATTTATTTAATGCGTGGTTACGATATTTGCACACATACCGGTATGTTAAAGGGTATTTGCATGATATGCAAATTTAATGATCTACAAATGTCAACCCTTTGATGCCAGTGTTACAGTTCACTTCTTCATGCCAAGAAACTTGCAGAAGAGGATCGGTGTCTCTATTCCCGTCTGAAAAATTTCCGTCACAAAAACAGGTTTGATAGTTCTTGGTGTTTGGTCGTGTTTTTTGCGTGCGTTTGGTTGTGTCCGCGTGTGTCTGGTAAGGTTGAGCCCTCGCTGCGGTGAACTAAGACGAAAAATTCCAGCAGTTTTTGCGATAAGAGCCTCATATATACATGCATGGCTACCTGTAAGACTGTTCGACTGATGTGTAACTATCGGATCGCTGCAAATAAAATTTCAGTGTGTGCTTTGTTTAGGTGTCTACCAATGCCTGCTCTGAAAGTACAATCGTGTACATGCGCTCTTGGAGAAACTTGCTTTGATGAAGGGGTCTCGACGAACCTTTGTGATATCAGTTTTCAACAAACTCACTTGCCCTCTAGCGCTAGTGCTAGCTTTGACAGATGTGTGTTATTATGTCTGTCAAATCCCAGCGGATTAAACAATCGATTCAGATCTCAGCAACTAGATATATAGAATATTGAATGTCACAGTTGATGAGCTACGAACGATATCTAATTTGATCCCCCGTAGACCGGTTGGAGTGATCTAATTGGAAACATATGAGTGTTGACGCGTCACAGGGATTATCGATGAAACAATCGATGGTTCCATCAAAAGAAAGTTTGCAATTTGCCAGAAGTTAGGTATCAGAAAACCCAAATAAACGACACCCGACAGAAGGTTTACCCGACAGTAAGTGGAAAACGTTATAGAGTAGAGTGTATGGTCACCGGCCAGTACAACAGTATACTATTAACTGATTGCCAATGAAGGCATATAGCGTTTTGATCAAAGTTACGTTAGTGTTTGTATGTAGGGTGTGAAGAGGCTGTGGTGTAAGCATAGACCACAGTCCCCCCATCACCCTCAAAAAGAGGTCTGTGCAGAAAGTTGGTAGGAATGATATATGTAGGCGCGATGAGGGCCCCAAAACATCGTTCGGACTAAATTTAGACGGAATGTATTGTGTGGTGTTCAGTTTGTACGTGACGTGCTTGAATTACGAACATGAGAAACGTGAAAATCTTGATAACTTACAACGGAAGTATGGAAGCATGCTACCTGTTCGGCCAAGGCCACAGAAGGGTGTGTTTTTGTAAACGATTAGTTTGTTTATACAAATTATTGTTTCTCTCCATTGAACCGGTTTTGTTGTCACATTTGCTGCATTCGTTGACTTTAGGGACGCTTGCAATATATAACTGGCCGTTCTGCTCCGCGGAGTCAATTTATGGCGGCAAAGTGTGACCAATGCGGGTCCGTCTGCTCATGTTGCATGGCATTTGCAAGAAAGTTTCAGTTTGCTGCTGCGTGTGTACTCTGCCATGTCGTATTTCCGCCAGTACTGCCGAACATAAAAGGATCCATCCAGCGCAAATTAGCTCAGGCTAATAAAGAAGCTATTTTGTGTTGAAAATTGCTGTCGAAAGTTTATAAAAGGAGAGGTCTGAAAAGCGCACAATGATACATTAAGTTCATCTTTCTGGTTGATTGTTTCCGGATTCTGAATATAAATCTGCAGTCATAATCGTCAACTCACCCGCAACAAGGTGACTCCTTTAACAATCCCGCCATTCACAAGATAGACGACATGGCCCACTAGACAACCTTTCCCTTCATTCCGTTCTAACATGTCAATTAAATAATTTCGGTAAGTCCGTCGAGTTAATTGACTCGCTTTCTTTGTTGTAACAGCTGCCGGTCGCTCGACTAGTCAGAAGTTATTTTAAGGAAAACTATGTTATCTGTCCCCAGCCATATAATAAGTTAAATATCGTATGATTCTGCTCGGATTTCCGATTATGCGCGGGGGGGGGGGGAGACAGAGACAGAGAGAGCGCTTTTAAAGGGACATAAGCTGTAACTTGTAGCAAGTTTTTCAGTATTCTGCTTCTGTATATCAACTACCGTGTCTGACCCTAATCCGTTTGTCATGCTGAAATTTCGAGTATTCTTTTTGTCAACACAGCTTGCACGTGTATAGAGATCATTGTTTATTGTTTACAAATGAATTCTAGTCCGGACTTGAATACAATTTTCAACAATAACAATTTGGATTATACTCATATAGGTTGTATTGATATGTTAAGTATTTGGCATTAAATTACAGTTTTAATAGGGATTCAATGCAGAAAGTGTAGGGAAACCACAAAACAAAAGCTCTGAAAAAATAGCCAAAAGATACAGCTTATGGAGCTTTAAGTTAAACTACAAACTTGGCAATTCAAGATGCGACAATTTCGTTCGCAAATTACGTTGAGTCTGTATTATTTTTATTACTCGCATCACGTGATTGGGCAACTTTCCAAACACAGCTCAAACTATGTTACACAAGCTCTAACTATTGTTACACTATCTTGTTGAGCAAAGTCTACCCAGCCTCTGATTCTTGGCCTGCGGCATATAAATAGATAAGTTGTTGTACGTTTATCACTACCCAGGGTAATTATGATGTTTTATCTCGACATTCAAATAACGCACAAGAACATCTATATCTTTCATTGCAGGAGACATGAAGTTCGTGGCAATCATCGTCCTCGTTCTCGGGAACGTATATCTTGCATCCTCGTTCCCGAGCTCCAACTGTCCGGATCAGTGTCATTGCGTGGAGGTTTCCCATGATGCACCGGAGAACCTGCAAGAATACATGCATAAATATGATTGGGTGGAGGGTATGAACGCTCTTGGTTGTTGGGGGCGCAATAAAATACCAAATGTACCAGAAGAATTAAAGCAAGGTAAGCTACTTTGACTCATAAACTATATCAATCTTCATCTTGCTGTACCCATTACAGCACAGGAATTCCGTTTGCCACGGTCGGTCCGATGGCAAACATATTACTCAAAAATACAAAGTTACTGAATTGCGCAATTGTTTAGCATTCTTAACTTACTTTAGATGAACAAATGAGAGAGATAAATAGTTATGTTTGTATGGCACCCTAAGTTGGGAAATATAGAGACCGTTACGCCATGACTTACATAGTTTTATGACTACTGTTAATAGGATAGTACTAAAGGGCAACTTAATATTTGGTGTTTCCCATGGTGACTAGTACAGCACAGTGTATTTGTCACCCGAAAACAGCAAGTGTATTTGAGTAACTAGCCCTGAAGCAACCTGTCCAACGTTTACTGAAGATTTTATCAAGCATAGACTCGGAGAAGTTAGTGTATCCCATTGCCAAAGATGTGCACTGTCATTTTGGGTGGGGTTGGACTAAGTCATGTAACAATTTTGTGCTGTACTTTAAATATCCTTTTTCTGTTTTTCTTTTATACTTGCACATCAAAACAAAATGACCAGAGAGAGTCCCCACCCCTACGAAACGACTGGTCATTGTGTAAAGGTTGATCGACAGAATGCATTTTGCATCTAAAGTCGAACAGAGTTCAAGCATGTGTACTACAATCAGGGTAATGACTTTTCGGCTGAACTTCGGTTTCTTAAATGAACTTGTAAACAGGTCTTGATGATATATTTATTGCGCCCAAGGCCCAAGGACTATTATTGACAGGAACAACAACCGTCCTTTCACAACATATAAATCAGTCAACAAGGGTGTTGAAGATTAGACACCTGCCGGCCATCTTGTTTCTGCTCGGGCGGCCATCTTATATTTAGTCAGCGAACGAGAACAGTGTGACATTGTCAAATGTTATATTTCGGCCCACATTTTGAAAAAAAGAGGTGCGCAAGTTAGGGACGCGGTGGCCTGAAACTGAACAGTCCACTGATATAATTTATAACCGGAGAGAAAAATTTATCGCCCAACATATTCATCCAATGAGAGGCCGGAAACATGTTATTTTCAGCAAGTGGCTATTTGTTGAAGAGTTACTCTTTTACGGCACCGTCTTGGACAACTTTGAGGCCTTGTTTTTGGAAGACCCATTAACTTTACTGCAAGTGGTATCATTCAAGGCATCGCATCGTTATAAACTGAAGTAAAGTTTATTGTTAGAAAATAATCTCTTTTTATGGTTCCATTCTACGGTGGGTGGCAAAGTGACCGCTCAATGATCGCTCCTTTGAAAAATTTTCTTTCGGAAAGGGAAAGAAAGGGAACCATTATCGTAAAATGGTGAAAGTGTTATCGAAGTTGATGGACGATTCTCTTAGAGAAGACATCAAACAGAGAGGAGAAATATTTGTATGTGGGTCGCCTAGTGTTGATCAGAGTTGGTTTCAGCCTTTGTTTTTTGTCACGTCAGAGGAACACCCTGAGTGTCCATCAGCATTTCCCCAGGACCCAACTGTCCTTCTCTAACTCCAATCTTACATTTCGTCAATGATAGAAACCAGCCTAACCCAAGTTATCGCTTACATACATATTTGACCCTGAGTCGACGATTGGATAAAGTGGAAAGATGGCGACAGTTTTTGATAAATTGCTCACGTGCACACAAACGACAACTTTTAATCATTCCATGGCAGAATCGGAGCAGTGCAGTGCGCAGGTTCAGTGAATTGCGTTAGGTCAACAGTTTCATTTCCATGAACAACATGATACATTTGCAGGGAAACAAAGGCCACTTCACGGCGTGTATCCTTCTTGTCTCATTTTACTTATCACTCACTATTTAGTTTCGCCCGAAGAAATGCAGAATTTAGTATAAATTAAAGTGATCATTGGTTTGGAACAAGGCTATCGTGTTTGCCCCCAGGAGACAAACCTTTGAAGGTGACTTTAAAGGTTATTAATGCACTTGACGGTGCGCGCTAAAATTCACCGCTTTCAAGAATGCTTGCAGTTGTCGTCTCGCCTGCTTCGGCAAATTTCATCCGCCATAAATTGCAAGTGCAGGTCAGCCTAAAAGTGGTTCTGTAAAGATGTGCTTTGATATTTAATATTTTTGTACAATATTTCAACTCATAAATAACAGTAGCTAACTTAAGATAGTCTAGTAAAACTTTGAAGATAATTCCGTTCAGGCCTTCGAAGATAGAAACATTTCTGGTGAATTTACTATAACATGACAATATCGTATGTTATAATATTTTCTCCACAGACGTGAATTATGTACTTCTAATTGGTTCAAAGAAAGCTAAGAAATCGACAAGTGAGTACCAAGGCGACCAACCGTTGTATGGGCCGGCCATTTCTCTCGTCAGATCTGAAGTAACAGCCAGCAGAAAGAACAGTCAACT